>CAHIKZ030001824.1:1442500-1502500 GCA_903632075.3 Acanthosepion pharaonis | reverse complement strand
CATATCCTCATCTTTGGTCTGTTCCTCTGCCATTTTCGTATGTTAGCCATTCAGGCACCATTGAAGCAACCGTTGGTCAATCTGTTTTATTCCCATCTGGCTCTGTGTATCGCCCGCCTAGATTTTCGTCGCGTCCGCAATACTTTTATGTCCCTTATCTTGGTCTGTTCTCTCGGAATCTATGTTGATCGATTTCTATAACCGAGACTTATCGGGAGCTTTTCTTTTTCCATTGATCTGCGCGTGGGCCTTTGTGTCTGCATATTTACGCGCGGAGGTGAAAAGTACACGGCACGATCAAGTAAGAAATCCAAAGCAAATTGGATAAATAAGTGGGTTGGGGCTAAAAATTCTCAGTTCCAATTCACACTCTCCACATATATATATATATTGAACAATAAAAAATATTAAAAAATTAAAATCATCAGACACACTGGGTTGTAGATTAATATTCTTTCGTTTTTGTTATTATTACAGTGTAACCCGGATAAAAGAGAGTTGTCGGGACCGGAGAAGAAGTCTCTTATATCCGGGTTTCTCTTATATCCGGTTTTGCTCTATTTTATATACATTAACACAGGCTCTAATTTGGGACCAGAGAACTATCTCTCTTATATCCGGGTTTCTCTTATATCCGGGTTACACTGTATTTCATTTAGATTCCTCGACTAGTTTCGGCCAAAATGGCCATCATCAGGATAAAAATATTTCTGCTTGCTGTATATATATATATATATATTCTGCTTGCGGATATATATATATATATATATATATATATATATATATATATATATATATATATATATATATATATATATATATATGGTTCTATGATCTCCAGTCAGCTTCAATCTTCAAAAAATTTAAAAGCAATTTCAATCGCTATTTACACTCTTTCTGAATACTCTTCTCAGTAATGATTATGTTTTCTAATTCTTCAACAATTCCTTATGTCTTAGTAACATTACTACATTGCTTGGGTCGATTTCGATTAAAAATAAAAAAAGAAACAATGTCTTGTGTCTGTGAAAGCGGTATTCATGAAGGAAAAACACCCTTCTCTCATACACGCCTATTTTTATGCAAAACATCAACTTCTTATGAAACTCTTAAGAAATATATCTCTCAGTTGATAGGATGTTTGCTTCCAAATATTTTACTTTTTCAAGAAATCGCGGTTTAATCTTATTGCTTTATTGGTAAATCTCTTTTAAATTCGGATTATTGACGAGAGCAAGCAATTTAACAGCTCATGCCCTCAGACGTTGACCTTTTACATAATATATATATATATATATATATATATATATATATATATATATATATATATGTGTGTGTGTGTGTGTGTGTGTGTGTGTGTGTTTTGTATATATATATTTATATATATATATATATATATATATATATATATATATGTGTGTGTGTGTGTGTGTGTGTGTTTGTATATATATTATATATATATATATATATATATATATATATAAAGAAAAAGAACAGTAAGATATATAATCCGGTGGTCTTTTGATATTTTCATTTTACAAAATAGTGCTCAATGTAAATTTACAGAGCATTAATATTATAAATTAATTGATTTAAAATATATTTTTTTTTCGCTACAAAGATCTAACCATGTTTCAAAAATTGAAGCTAGAAGCTTCGAATTTAATTTTGTAATTAAATTAAAGACATTAGTTCTATTTCGTCCTCAAGCGAATTTTGGAGTAATTTATTTTTAAAATTACAGGGTTTTAAAGGCACAGCAAAAATTCATAATTCACTGTTTTCAAGGATACAGAGAAATCCATTCAACCAGACAAGGGGTGGTTGCGAGTTCATTATCGCTGTATTTTGATGTATCAGTTATTAGTTACGTTTTGGTAGGGGTAGGGATGTATTTTTCAATGAATTCTGACATCCGTTAAATGCATGTCGTCTGGATTTTTCTAAATAATTTATTGTTAACGGCAAATATTTTTACGGCATTTTTTTTCTATTTGTATACTTAAATATTTTGGTGGGGTGTTTAGATTAGAATACGTTTTATTTATCTGTGATTTTAAAAATATTTTCACTTTTAATTTTTAATGTACTATATTTCTTTTAAAACAAGTAAATATATTAGAATTACTTACAGTATGTAAAATTATTTTCACATCAAGTATAAGTATGTATATCATCAGGTCATAATTTCTAAAAAATTTATATTTAAATATCATTTAAGTAAAAATTATGACAATTACGGCAAAAATAGCTAATTCATTACTCCGATTTAGGAAACTTTATTTTTTATAAACTTAGTAATATATATTTTCTCATGTATGTACAAAGGACATGGGTTATTTATTGGCCTACATCTTCTAGCTTTTTATCTTAATTTCATTTTGCTGTAGGTGTTTTATTTGATTCATTTAAGTGCCGGTAGTAGTTTGAGAGAGGTGTTTAAGTTAGAATACGTTTTATTAATCTTCATATTTAAAAGACCTTTAGATTAGAATTCGTTTTAACTACATTTTAAACTATAATTTTAAAATATTTTCAATGCTAATTTTAATAGACTATATTTTTGAAACATGGTTAGAACTGTGTATCGAAAAACATATTTTAAATCAATTAATTTTATATATATATATATATATATATATATATATATATATATATATTCCATTTGACAGACATAGGGTCTTCTAGCAGCCAAAGTCTTGGCCCAGAACAGTACTAGGTCCTCAAGGTACTTGATGCAGGCCTCCGTGTTGTGTCTGCCGTGCTGTGGCAAGATGAATGGAGGCATAAAACCGCCATCACGAGAGATCGCAGCAGACACCTTCGTAATCACCATTAGACTCCTCCAGCCCTTTCTGAATCCTCTACACTATCCTCAGATTGACACTCAAACTCTAAAATGTTCGTATCGGAGCCTCCTGTGCGAATGCCAAGCAGTACAATATACCGTTTCTAAATTCCTGGAGCAGTAAATTGCGTCATGGTGTTCTTTTGCTCACAGACGTTGCCCAACTGTCTCAACTACACTGTGCAGTTGACAAAATCACAAACAAGCAACGCGCATGCGCGAAATTAAAAATATAAAATGGCGACAATTTACAATCGCAACCTTCTATATGTGTTTGTGTGTGCATATGTGTTCTTTTTACGAACAGTTAAATAATGACCACGACGTTCGAACACGTTAAAACTATTTTTTTTTTTAAATAACGTTTCCATTTGAAGACAATGAAATTATCTCTTGCATATAATCAGGGGATGGGATCGATAACTCATAGGATGATGATATATTTTGATTCATTCTGGTAATCTCATTGGGTATGTGTTGAATATACACAACACGGAAATATTTCCAATGTGTCTCCTTCGCTGGAGAACAAAATTATTAAATATTTATAGACGGGAAATTTATCTTCATTTGCGTCAATTCTAACATGATGATGAAAGGAGTTTTGGCAAGGTGCTTAATTATAAAACAACACAGTATCTAAATGTGATACACAGGATGTGGGCAACGCCTGTGCAGGTACCGTATCCCGTTCAGATTTGCAGGTGTGTATTGTTTTCACCTTCGCAAATGCCCTCTTCTTCACATCCACCTCAGCTACATATTAAATAACAGGGTAGAATGATTTCCTAGATTTGATAGTCAATTAATATATGAAATAGATAGATAATTTTGAATTCCAAACCAGTTTTGTATCTAGCTAGAAACTTTATCCTATGAAAAAAAAATTGTTACGGAAATCACATTAGCAATAGCTAAAGTGACGAGGGTGTAGCCCCACACTCCAGAGATTTGTCTAAAGGTTTTATATAAATTACTGGAGAATAAAATACGTCAAGGTTTACTGAGGCATCGTTAACACACCGTCTGTGCTCTAAGTGAAGCTAAGTTTCTCCTCATTTTATATCGTCGAAGTTGCTCAGCTCCGGGGATTCTATCACTGTGGCAGCACCCTCCCTATTTTGCAAATGAGATTGGGCCGGTGTAATACAGATGCTATCGTGGCAGTTATCGCGAGGGATGCTCAAAAATAATTTTTTGTCCTTGGCCCATATGCATAAATATGCGTATGGCGTTTCGACATTAAAATGACATTGTGTCACATCCAGCCTTGGTGGGGAGGCCGTGTAAATATACCTGAAGAACAAAAAGATAAAAAATGTACAAAAACATTGACCATCATAAACAAGTCGAAAGTCCAGAAGAGTTGCAGGAGATTCCGAAGTGGTTTGGAAAACATGTTTGAAGTCAAAGGCGATTTTATTGAATAAATTTTCTCTTTATTATATCGAAATATATGTGTAAGTTTAGTAAATATATTTTTTAAATGAGATAGGAGTTTTATTTCCACTTTTGCATAATTTAGACACCAATTTACCGAAGAGCAACCAACCTGCTCGCGCTCGCGTGTATATATATATATATATATATATATATATAAAAAGTGAGTATTGAAGTCAACATTTCAATCGTTTAGGTCAATGTTCACTTTTATATTTATATTTACGTACGCTCTATCTGTGACATTGAAAACTTTATTCAATAAATGTAACACAACTTAAAACTATATTTCGTCATATATATATATATATATATATATATATATATATGTATGTATGTATGTATTAATTATTTAATATATTTTCTGTTTATACGCTATTTTTATAGATATAATTTATTTAAGTCAATTCTCTGTTTTTAATTAAACATTAATAATTAAATTTAACGTCCTGAATGTTCGAGAAATTACGTAGAAAATATGTGCTCTTCTGACGGGAATATATAAAACACAACAAAATCCCAAATTACCTCATATGGGGGTATAGATCTATTTCAACGTGGTATATAATTCAAGTGGATCCTAGTCATATCAAATATTAAACTAATCTACAAAAAGTGCTTAATGTATTTATTATAACAGAGCTTATAAATTACACAACACAATCCAAAATTACATCATATGGAGGCAGACGAGTATAGATCTATTTCAATTAAATCTATACCCCCCATATGAGATAATTTTGTATATATATATATATATATATATATATATATATAAAGAAAGAACAGTAAGATATATAATCCGTTGTTCTTATAGATATTTTTATTTTTACAAAATAGTGCTCGATGTAAATTTACAGAGCATCAATATTATAAATTAATTGATTTAAAATATGTTTTTTCGCTACACAGTTCTAACCATGTTTCAAAAATGGAAGCTAAAAGCCCCGAATTTAATTTAGCTTCCATATTTGAAACATGGTTAGAACTTAAAAAAAAATATTTTAAATCAATTAATTTATATATTATATATATATATATATATATATATATATATATATATATATATATATATATATATATATATATATATTCTTTTTTTCCTCAGTAATTTTATCATTATTAAACTTAGTAGTGATTCCGTTTGGATTTTAAAATTGGCAGTTTTAATTTTAATATCAAATTTTATCATATAATTTAATAATTATTGGTTAGAATAAATTCATTTTTAATATTACCCGTATTTTAAAGATTTAAATAGCTATTACAACATGACTTTGTTGTCAAGCTTTCTGAATTTTCCTATACCTATATTTTGATTGGTCATTCTAGCTTTCGTAACAGCGTTTTACCCTTGCGAAGGATCGTTAATTAATTTGAAACTTTTAAAACCATTTATTAACTTCATCACTTGATAAGACACCGGGGGTTTTTAAACAAAATGGCTATTTTTGTAGTGATTTTATAATATATTTATGTTATAAATTAAAAAAAAATTATATATATATATATATATATATATATATATATATATATATATATATATATATATATAACTTACCCAATTCTTTTATGACCCTAAACACAGTGCACGACTCAATTAAGTTTATCTATGAAAAATCCACAACATCAGTAACATTTTTAGACACCCGCATTTACATAGATGAAAACAGGAAACTACAAACGACACTACACACTAAAATCACCGACACCCACAACTATCTACACTTTAAGTCTTCCACCTAAACACCTCAAAGAGAACCTTCCCTATTCACAAGCACTTAGACTCAGAAGGATATGTTCCAACAATGAAGAATTAAATAAACACATTGAAAATCTGGAGCATCAATTCGCAACACGTGGCTATAAACAACACCTAATCAGGAACAAATAAATAAAGCAATTTCCACACCTAGAGAAGACACCCTAATATACAAGATTAAAAATAAATCTAGCCGCATCCCTCTAGTAACCACTTTCAATCCCACTCTGCCTCCACTATCCCAAATAATCAAACGTCGCTGGGAAATACTACATCTCAAACCAGACCTAAAAAAACTGCTTAAGGAACCCGGCCTTCTTGCATATCGTAGACCTAAGAACCTAAAAGAAATCATAGGTAGTAACTACATTTCAGGGGACAAGGTAATCCGTAAGGAACTGAGAACAAAAACAACAGGATTTTCCCAACCATGTAACAACAAAAGAAGTTTATGTTGCAACCATATTAAAAACACGAATTCATTCACTAGCTCAATCACTAAATCTACTTTCAAAATCTACCACGATTCTAACTGTAGAAGTCAAAACATAATTTACCTCCTAGAATGCACACTATGCCAGAAACAATATGTAGGAAAATCTGAATGGCCCTTTAACTACAGAATTAATAATTATCGTAAGCGAATTAAATCGACTCCCTATGAACAATTATTACCTGTAGAACAACATTTCCGCCTAGAAAAACACGATTTCAAAACCCATGCCAGATTCACTATAATTGAGAGAATAGAAAAGTTCAGAGCAGATAACATTAGAAAGATTTTAGAGTCCCATGAAAATAAGTGGATACAACGTCTAAAGACACAATACCCAGCCGGGCTAAATCATAAATTTAACAACATATAATGGTAACAATCAAATCAAAACCTACCCACATTTCTCACCCACACAAGACAGACATGCTTACGGAGGAATGGAGGCCTCACACTTATACACTCACCCACACGATTATGCACACATACACACACCATGCCCACTCACTCCCTAATGAGCCAAATGATAACACACACCTACAGCAATACACACGCTTACACATATCATACTCACTCACTCCCTAAGAATCAAATAACACACACACAAACACTAAACAGAGACACATCCCCTCACCAGGTCCAATAAAACTGTCAAACTGACCAGAGAATTCAGGATAAAATGTATCTATCCAGTTCTTATCTCAAATAACAACTTAAAAGAGACTGTTTGACCAACACAAGGAATGTTAAAAGATTCATGTTAAAAAGATAAAAAAATAAAAAAACAAATGAAAACTACAGACAAAAGTTCATTTTCTCCAACAAAAGACATTCATTTTTGTAGTTCACTGCTAACAGCAAGCAGAAATATTTAATTTCTCCTCCCGATGATGGCCATTTCGGTCGAAACTAGTCGAGGAATCTAAATGGAATAATAATAATAAAAAAACGAAAGAATATTAATCTACAACCCAGTGTGTCTAATGATTTTAATTTTAATCTATTAATTTTTTAATTTTTTATTTTCTTATTGTTCATATATATATATATATATATATATATATATATATATATATATATATATATAAACTTGGTTTGAAAATGTTATCGTCTCTCTATGAAGGAGTAATTGTGAAGCTGTAAAATCTTGCATATATTAATTCTCTCTCTTCTTATTAATAAGTGCATCATTTATCCCCAGGTAAACTGACACCTGATTGTTCAAAAGAGATTTTAAAAGAAACTAGTAGTGATCTCTCATAAAAAAAGACAACGTTTGGCATCGAGGTGTTATCAAGTACCAGCAGAAAAAGAATTTAGTCTGATCAAATGCACACCAAACTGTGCACATTGCCGGAAAATTTGACATTGATTAAGGCAGGCTCTGCTGGTTTCCCCGATCGGCGTTGGCTTCTTCACTTTGACCCAGGGACAAAATGACAAGCTATGCAGGGGAATCGCACTTCTTCACTGACTAAAAAGAAGAGCAATGTTGTTTCTTCTGCTTTGTGTTTATTGACTATATTGAAAAGGGCCATGCCATCAATGGCGAGTACTATGGCAACTTACTGAGACAATTACGAAAGGCTGTGAAGACCAAACACCCAGGAAAACTGAAGAAAGTGGCATTGTTTCATGATGACAATGCTCAAGCAGACAAATCCTTGATTTCTGTGTGTGGCTATAGCTTTTAACTGGTTGTTCGTTCTCCTTATTTACCAGATTTCATTATCATCTGTTCCCTAACTTAAACGAACACACAGTTGGGAACAACTATCACAGTGGTGATGACGTCACATCTGCTGATGATGACTTTTTTTGACCAACAGGATGAACACTTTTCTTTCAACGGTCAAATATCAGTTTAACTGAAGAGAAACAATGCAGTTTTCACTAAAAACAAGTGGAAATCAATGCATCCAAAATTTCACAGCTCTAGTATCATATCCGCATTGTCATGCCAGCCTTTAAAGACATGTGTATAGCATCAATATTGTTGTTCATCTCCGACGTGGCCAATGCTAGGAAATCTCAGCAAATGAAATGTCCGTTTCCTGGTAAGAGTGTGGGTAGCCGATACATCGTTCAATTCTACAGGCAGCTATCCATTGATTTTTAATTTCACATCCTGCCAAAACTTTATCATATTCAATTTTCGTTTTTATCAGTGAATTACCATAATTTCTTGGAAAAAAATAAATGGAATATTACACATTGCTTTTCAAAGTTTCGACAGTTGTTATTCTAGCCGGGTTGTCATCGACACGCTTGTGCAAATTAATTGTAACAACCGCATTAGTTTTCTTTCTTTCACCATACGGTGAGTTTTAGACCACTGGAGTGACAGGGTGTAATCGATTTCTATTTTTTCCTCATAATATGTCATTGGCAGTGGTGTGCTGTAATATGAATCTCTTTTCGGGCTTTATAATGACATATGCTTGGTCTCGAAAAACATTGCGTCTTCGTGATTGCATCAGATTTTTATCACGCCCAGACACTACTATCTCGACTGTCGATTAGTTGTCCTACGGTCATTGTCTGCGATAAGCGTTACAGTACGAAAATTTTAACGCAGCACGAACTCACTGGCAAGCCTTTCCAAATCAAAGTACTATAGACTGGCCCGGAAACTCTCAGGATTTAAATCCAATCGAGAATGTGTGACCAATCTGCAAAGAAAGACTTAGTGAACTGGACATACGAAGTACTAACATCCGCAATGGGTTATCTTTCATAGGGGAAAATACAAAAAAAAGTAAATAATAACGGAATTATTCGTTTTGTTTCAATTAATTTGCACAAGGGCGTATGTCTAATTACTGCAATCTACGTTTCTATTTGATCCATAGCTTAGGACTGATTTGATAGAATTGTATTTTACGGTTCACCACCACTTTGTTATTTATTTAAAGGAAAATAATTTAGGTTGTAGGAGGTTGCTTACTGCATACGGGGTTCACAAGTGGTCCACCATCAAAGAATTCCCCCAACTTGACGTTGCTTAACTTTGGTGATCGAACGAGAACAGGTGTTTTCAGCTTGACTTGAACGCTTAAGAAAGAAACTGATTCATGTTTTACCCCGTAACTTGCTGTGCAAAAAATGGGTTGAAAATTGAATCGCCTTCAAAGATGTCGCTTTCTATCATGACGATACCCTCACGTTAGATCTTACATCTAGTATAACGCTGACAATGGCGAGATAGCCGATTCCTTATTTAAATTATTCGGACTGTTATCCTCATCTTTATCGCCAGATTCTCAAAGTTTCGACCGTTGTACGCTCTGGCCTTCTTCAGGTGATAAGAATTTCGAACCGAACCCTTTATTCCATCCGCCGTGGTATATTTTTCTAGTTCCACGCGCCATGCCTCTTACGGATATCTCAGTTATTTCCCTTAAGCTCAACTCTCCAAGTATTTTGGTTTGACACTGCTGCAGCCTGGTATTAAACTCACAGGTCTTTGTGTCTGGTCACTGAATCTAACTAACGTCTTTATCCACTGGGCCATGCTACCTTGAGAAGTAAAGTGTTCGGTTCGAAATTCCAATCACCTGAAGAAGGCTGGAGCGTACAAGAGCCGAAACGTTGTGAATATGGCAAATGAAGATGAGGGTAACAGTCCGAATAATGCAAATAATATAAATAATCATAATACCTCCTGTCATATATATATATATATATATATATATATATATATATATATATATATATATATATATATATATATATATATATATATATCCGTTTCCTTATTAATAAATATTCAGCATACATTGACGGAAGAGTTATAGTTACAGTCATCCTAATATCTATGAATTATCTCCCTTACAAACATTTTTTTCAGGAGAAAGCTCGACACAGATCCACTATTATCGGTCTTTCTACTATTAATCGAAGCTTCCTTTCAGACCTTTTCTTTAAGGTTAGTCAACGTCTTCCCTATGGCATCATTTTACCATTTGGTTACATTTACTATCCTATTTTAGTTGTTGCGACTGTTGGAAGTCTTCCATTCACGTGTTGTTCCTTTTATTTGGCAAAGCTCTATGGTTAAGCTTCTATAGCGTTTTTGCCTGAGATTCAACGACGGAAAGTTCCTTCTAAGTCCTACGGTATTCATCCATTTCTAATCATTCATCTGAGTAAACGGCTGTATACTTCTGCTAGTTTACTTATTTGCAGGTGAAAGAAAACAACATTTTTTCCTTCTCTAAAAATGATCTTCTACGAGCTGTTTTTGAATCGATGCTAAACACGCTTCTTGTTCAATCGTATATTTTATAAATGGTCAATCGTTTGGTTTGTAGAAATTTGTTGTGTTAAGCGAAAGGTGGATTCATAAATTTCCCAAAATTATTTTGGCAGCTTTAATATATATTCAATTTCCTTGTCCACTGTTACATTTTTCAGAACTGAGCCAAACACTGAGGTTTTTGAAGTGTTTGGTATTTACTAATTCCACTTTCTGATTTTTATGATGGATTTTGGAGAGGTGCCATCGTTGATTTCGTTCCAATTCTAGATTATAGTTTCTGTTTAGAAATTGTTTATATAAAGTCTTATTTCTTGGAACCCTTTGTAGAGGATGTCGAGTTTTTGATTCTAGATCATTCTTATTCCAATTATGAATACCAATGTCATCGGGATATACCCCGCGCTCATCATTAGTACATTGGGATAAGAAAAAGAACTTCTTCATAACTCTTCTGCTTTTTCTTCTTTTCCTTCTTCTCATTCTTTTTACTTTTCTCCTCTTACTTCATGTTTCCTCCACTTTCTCGTCCTCATCCCCCTTATCCTTCTTCTTCTCTTCCACCTCAACCGCATACTTGTTCTTGTTGTTGTGTTTCTTCTTCTTCTTCTTCTTCTTCTTCTTCTTCTTCTTCTTCTTCTTCTTCTTCTTCTTCTTTCGTTGTCTTCTTTTTGTTCTCCTACATCTACTCTTCCACGTTGTTGTTGTCGTTCTTCTTCCTCTTCTTCTTCTCCTCCCCCTTCTCCTCCCCTTCCCTCCTCTTCTCAGTCTCCAGATGATTCCCAGGCTTTTGCTTTCACCGTATTCTTTTCTCTTCTCTTTCTTCTTTTTTTCTTTCTTCTTCTTCTTCTTCTTCTTCTTCTTCTTCTTCTTCTTCTTCTTCTTCTTCTCATTCTTATTTTTCTTCTCCTCTTCATTCACCTCCTCCTCCTCTTGCTTCGTCGTCTTCTTGTCCTTATTCTCCTCCTACATCTCCTCTTCCTGGTTATTGTTTTCTTCTTCTTGTTCTTCTCTTCCCTTTTCTCCCCACCTTCGCCTTTTTCTCCTCCTCCTATTCTACATCCTCTTCTTCCTGTTTCTTCCTCCTCTGATTTCGTTGTTTCCCTTGAAGATGTGGGTGAAAATTGGCCTCCAAATTTCATTTCCTTTTGTTACTCGAAGCAAATTTTCACTCTAATCTCCCAACCAGTCTCTATTTTTCGATCAATTTCCTCAAGCTCGTTAGATAAACTTATAACTGTTTTTCTCAGTTCTTTTTGCCTTCAGTATTTCTTGTGAATGTCAAATTCGCCAAGCCCTTTTTCCTCATTATGTGTCTCAGAAATTATAACCGTCTCTTATTCTAAGTACATTTATTGATTCATTGATTCCGTTTAATGGCTAAGCAACTTTTTGCAGGTTATTTAAAGCCAGTAAATATTTTTTGATTGTAAGCTTCTTTTTTCTTTTTAGATAATAATGATTAACTGCTTACGTAGCTGGTGGGGGAGAAGAGGTGGATTCATAAATTTCCCAAAGGTATTTTGGCGTAAGTGAATACAACTCACCCAACAGGAATTGGAACTCGCTTCTCCGATTAATAATTCAGAGCCATTTTGAATTACAACATCAACACATTTAAGCTTACATCACCTGTTATTCCCAAATGATCACCATTCTAGGTACTGAACACGCTTGACGTTGCTTAACTTCTCCGATCGCACACAAACATAATATAATTATTCACGTCGCGGAAAGCGTTACACCTGTGAGCTGCAATAAGTCACGCCCCTAGAACGTTATCGTCAGAAATGCTGATGGAAGGCGATAATAAAATAGTTCGGATATGATTAAAATGGAGATGTTTTGGAGACATTATGATTTTAAAGCTAATGCACTGAAGATAATTTTCGAGAGCAGTTGCCAAATTGACTATAACGTGGCGGTCAGGTTTACCATTACGACACAAGTAAATACCCGTGTCTTCAGCACAGACAACGAAGCAGGAACTGATTAAGTCGGGAATGTACAAATTATATCAAAGTATCAATCCAAGCATCATCTTTTGTATAGGTCTGTATAGATCATAAGCGTGTCTTACTAAGTAAGCACCGTAACGAGTGAGGAAAATTGAACGTAATCTTTTAGTTGTACTAGCAATTGTATTTTGTACAGTAATCTCTTGAAATTCCTCGGTCATTGACTCCGTAACTTGTATTATTTCCACAAGCGTCTGCAACTAATTCTTGCTCTTCTGCTCTCGATCCTGTAATGATTATGACGCCTGGCTCAAATGATTTTCAGGAAAAAGACGACATGAGATCCTGCAATAAAAACTAATCAAATCTGCAAGGTTACCGGACCGAACGTTAGTTTCGCTTTCGACTTTTCAAGAAACTCGAATCATGGGCATTAACATGCACCTAAAACCTGATGACGAAGATAGAACTTTTGGCTGTTATCGCTTTTTGCGCATGCGTATTTTCGTTGTTACTGTCTTCTCGAACATTTTCTGTGTAAATACACAGATTCCGCCATTTTGATTCAGGGTTTCGCTTGCTTGTTTATGTTGACAGTCACACCTGCACCTATCTCACGAAGTTACACACAATCCAAGATTAACGACTCTAAATTAGATTATTCATATTCATTTTCATTCCAAGTACATGGATATTATCCTTCCCTTTGGAAAGTACACGCTCACAGAAAGCAGATAAACGCAAGCAAATACATGTCATGGTTGGCCGTTCGTATCCGAGTATGTGTGTCTGCTAGGGCGCCTACACAATCCTTTTTAAGACGCCGACTCAGGCACATTTATGTTTGTTTAACATCTAGAAAACCCACCTTACTGAGCAGACTTTAGTTACAGTTTCTGGGACGGAGCCCATTTTCGGTCTTGCTAACAGCCTGAACAAAACTAGTAAGCTCAAATCTTCAAATAACTTGTGATTTCTTGGTAGCTGAACTACTGGCGGCTTCTGAATATTTTCGCTCACAATGCTTGGGTCAACCAGTGGTATGGATTCAGACACTTTTCAAATGTGCAGTTGATGGCCAATAACATCAGAAAGTATCCTTTCTGACAAGTCAACAAAAGTACGATTCAAAACCTTGTCCATCATCCTAACCACTAGGCCACATGCCCGTCTTACATTTTAGTAATGTTGTACGGGATGCAAGGTGGAGTAATGGATAGCTGCTGATTGAGGAATCGTAGAGCCTAGTTCGAATTCCAGCGGAATTCATTACACTTACGTGCTAATACCATTGGGAAAGGTTTGAATTATTTTCTCCCCCAACCCAACTATGGGCCAATATCAGGAGAGACCAGGTTCTATAGCCTTAGACGGCAACTGGTCTACCGCAAAAAGAAATGGAGACCTACTCTGGGAAAAAAAATCTACCCCGAATGATACATGATCGCTTAAGCGTGTATCACGCATAGTACATGACTGACTTAATGTTGTACTAGGTCCGCCAGAAAATCCTGACTCATTTAGGAAGCGGAAAGCAAAAAACAAATACTGATCTCTGTCTGGTGAAATTTCCAAGGAATACTGCATTTCGAACTTGTCCCACACGTTAGCGCCATCAACGCTAAACTCTACTGCCAACAATTAGGCCGCGTGTACGAGAAAACTAAAGAAGGAGTATTCTGCAAGACAATGCGAAACCACACACTGCCAGGTTGAGTAAGGAGAAGTTTAAACAGATGGACGGTGTTGAGATTCTTCCACATCCACCATTCAGGACCGATACTGCTCCGAGTGACTACATCTATTCCGCTCAATGGCACACTTCCTCCGCAATCAGCGATTCAACACATTTGATGAAGCGATGAAATCATACTTACAATTTTTTGATCCAAGGCCAACGGACGGGTATCTGGCACAGATTCGGATGCTGGTTGATAGCTGTCAGAAGATCGTCGAGAATAATGGACTTTATTTTGAAGAATAAATGTTGGCGTTGCCCCCATAAATTTTTTTTTGTTTTCTTTCCGCTTTCTAAGTTAGTCAGGATATTTTGACCAACCTAATATATAAATAGAAATTAGATCAGAAAGATTGTTCTTTGCTAATCTTCTGAATTAAATATATTTGACTGTCTCGAAATAGGCAACTAGACTAGAGATCAAAAGTTTGAGGTCCTCCTTTTAATTTCGAAGAATCGTCTAAACATTAAAGATGGCGCGCCATTTTGAAAACTAATTTATTGACTCCCTCCCTAGAGAAACATTTGTTTTCGTATTGCATTTCGAGCTAGTTCCACACGCTGCGCCATCAACGCTATTAGATTCTGTGGTTGCCCCATAAAATTTACTTGTTTTCTTTCCGTTACCTAAATGAGTAAGGATTTTCTGAAGAACCTAATATTTTATATATCTCATCTTTAGGAAAAGTGTCCCATATGCAGAGTAATGGGTACAGTTTATATGTATTATACATATAAAGGTTGACCCTGGGCTTGAACAAGTTGTTGCGATCGGGGAATTATCCTCTTGGAAATTACTTGCATAAACTAACGGATTAAGGAAAGAAGCTGCAGATGTAGAACTTACATCGTCTCACCAACGGAATACGAAAAGAATGGGTGGGGGTGGCTCGCTACACTGAGCATGGCGTGGGGGATCTTAACTATGATGTTTAGATATGGTTACACTAAGGAACGTTTGTTTGAATACTTCTCAGCGAAAAGCTTGCAACAGTCAAAACAGTGCTCAATTTTCGGCTTGAGGAGGAGTCAAGTACTTACAGACACCGACATTTTGTCCAACATCACTAGAGATGAATCGGATTTACAAGTTCCATTTGAGATCTGGTTTGAGCTTAAATCCAAACAGACGCTCAGGGGACGGAGCATAACAGAGAATGGTATCCGAACAACTAGCCGACCGACAAGCGCCCGACGGACAAGTGACCGATAAGGACAATTACCTGACGGAAAAATGAAATGGTCCACAGGTACAACTGCCTGAAGGAAAAATGCCCGATGATTAAATATATGTAGAATATTTAGAAATTTTTGCTGTCATTCGAAAAGGAAAGTATCATAGTATAGTTTCAGTGCACACTGAAAAATACAACTAATTTTTTGATGTGAGAGAGAGTGAAATTTTGATTCTTCGGTTCTGGACTTCATTGGAAATTGTTTATAGCAATAAAAAGTAAGTTTTAATAGCATTAAGCCGTTGATATATTCTTTGTGATTTCGCTGTTTTTGTTACAACAACAACAACAATAATAATAATAATAATAATGTCCCAGTCATAATAATAATGTTAACAATAACATAAATAATGCAAGTAATAAAAATCTTAAATATTGATTAAGAAAGCAATGTATAGCTGACCATTCGTATTCGAGGATACCTGTCTACAAGGGCGGCTAGCCAAGCCCTATTGCAGACGCTTGCTCAGGCGCATTTGTGCTTATTCAGTACCCACAGAGACCATATGTGGTTTATACTGCAACTATGCTGAGCAGATCTTAGTTACAATCTCTGGGAAAGAGCGTGTTATCTAGCGTGATCAAAAATTTGAACAACGCTAGCATGCTCAGACTCTCGGCAACGATGACTTGTGACTCCGTGCTAGCACAGCTATCTGAGACCCCCAAGGATTCCGTCTACCAAATTTCACTCAAAAGGCTTGGGTCAACCCGTGGTACTGTTTTCAGGGTCTTTCCAAAGTGTACGCTGGGATCGATCCGTACTGTCCAGGGTCTTTCCAAAGTGCACGCTGGGATCGACTCCTACAGTCCGAAAACATCAGGAAGTCACTTTCCTGACAAATCGACCATGGTGAAAATCGAACCGAGTCTCACGGTTAGAATGTGTGCGTTCTAACCACTCGGCCATGTGTCTATTGAAATTAATAATGTAACTAATAATAGGAATGTTTATACGTTCTTTTTATAGATACAAATATTTAAGTAAATGCTCTGTTTATAGTAAACAGTATTAACGACATTTACCGGCCTCATTATCCGAAAAAAAATCCATAGAAATTATGCATTCTTCGACAGGAATAGAACGTGTATCCTATACGGAACCGTCCTATAGCCTGCCGTGCTTTACCGATGTATCCGCAGTTTTAACCCAATACGCTCCTTTGTGGCTAAATCGGTAAAGCATTTCAGGCTGTATGACGGTTCCGTATAGGATGCAGGTTTGATTCCTGTCGGAGGACACACATTTTCTATGAAAATATCTCGGACACTCAGGCCGTTAAATGTCGAGAATACTTTTTACTATAAACAGAACATTTACTTAAAT
Organism: Acanthosepion pharaonis; assembly: GCA_903632075.3. Lineage (NCBI taxonomy): Eukaryota > Metazoa > Mollusca > Cephalopoda > Sepiida > Sepiidae > Acanthosepion > Acanthosepion pharaonis. The sequence goes on along the minus strand of CAHIKZ030001824.1, from coordinate 1,485,441 downwards.
ATTTGAAACTATAAAAAAAAATGTATAGACATAAATAAATTTCTTAAAATAATTCTCGGACTTTGTACATTAAATAAAGAATTATTTTATATTAAACAAATAATTCGTGCAGACTCACTACATAATCTTTCGTTCTCAATAGTCTTGTATCCGACATATAGTAAGCTTCGCCTCTGCATATTGCCTTCAACTCCATGAGAGGGGGAATGGAACGGTTAGGTAAACTTTCCCTTTCGAACAACAGTAAAAATATGTAAATGTTCTACATACATATATACAGTGTAACCCGGATATAAGAGAAACCAGGATATAAGAGAGATTTTCTCTGCTCCCCAAATTAGAGCCTGTGTTAATGTATATAAAATAGACCAAACCCGGATATAAGAGAAACCCGGATATAAGAGACTTCTCCGGTCCCGACAACTCTCTTATATCCGGTTACACTATATATATATATATATATATATATATATATATATATATATATATATATATATATATGGATCATTCACAAAAAAACAGATATAGAAGTTAATGATATAAATGGCGAGACTACATCTTCGGAAACAAATTTAATAAAGGTTCTTAATGTACTTCGTTTTTTTTGCGAAGATGTATTCTCGGCATTTATATCATTAACTTCTATATCGGTTTTTTTTTTTGTATGAATAATTCATATATATATAAATATATATAAACATCGGGCATTTTTCCGTCGGGCAGTTGTCTGTCGGGGTCTTGTCAGTCAGGCAGTTATCCGTCAGGCAGTTTCCCATCAGTCATTTGGCCGTCGGTCTCTAGCCGGGCAGTTGTCCTAGAACCTCTGAGTGTACACCCGCTTATCGCGATAGGCAAAAATTCGGGTTTGGTTCGGTAATGATAGAATGTTACTCGTCTGGCTTCCGACATATTGAATGGTACCAGCAAGTTTATCCACCAGTCACCTTATAAAGTTTGTTCAGATAAGGGATCAGCTTTCAAAAACTGATGATCTTGTTTTATGGCGGTGAACCCATCTTGCATTGTATCATCAGTATATATATTCATAAATGGTCGGAGAATACTCTTAGGCAGATCATTTATGTAAAGTTCAAAGTAGATTTGACCGAGAAACGAGCCTGGAGGACGCCTGCGTTGATCGTGTGGGTCTTGGAGGACAGGCTGTTAACAACTACCTTCAGGCACCTACCAGTTAGGAAGGAGTCTATAATTGAGAATATTTACAATATAGGTAGAGCTTTCGTTCAGCAACACATTATGCTTGTCAAAGGGCTTTGAGATATCAAATGCGATAAGATGTATTTGTTGACTAGTGGCTCAATGATTCTGTGATTAATGACAGGATATCGTCAGTGGATCAAGACAATCGGAATCCATGTTTTAAACCGGAAAAAATATTTATATTACTTTTTCATTCCAAATACATACAAAATTGCCATTCCTACCAGTAAGTACACGCTCACACACATTAACCCGTGCAAACCCAATGAAACAGATACATACACACGCAACTAACGCCACGGTTTTAAATAATTACTTTCGTCTGTCAAACCTTCCTTGTCCTTGTTAAAATTCCAGTCAGTTTCTTTATACCTTTGCGAAAGATATGAATCGATCTCTTCTCCCCACTAGTATGGGTTAATTAGTAGGACTTGTATCACTAATATATTTTCTTATCTAAAACTATTTTATTTCATTAAATAAACTCTAGAAGGTTGATACGCAGGATAAAGTCAGTCAATTAAAGAAATAATCAAGTCTGTCTTGACATTACAAGATTACGCTGAGATGGAATATTAATAAGCGGCCTGGGTAAGACGATAAGCTACGTCTGCGTTCTTGGTAAGACAATAAACTACGTCCGTGTCTTGGGTAAGACGATAAACTACGTTCAACGGCGAGGCTTCTAATCAGATGGTTTTGAGAAGCGTGGAACCACCTTTTAATTATTGATGTTCCCAGGTCCACCCTGATCACGCGTTAGGTTCCCAGCTATGGGCAAATAGTTAACCCCCAAACAGGGTTCAAAAGTTTAAAAATAGGTTTTAATGCCAGCAATAATTTTTTGAAGAAAAAAATTATACCAGTAATATATTATTGAAGAAAATATTATTACCAGCAATAATTTTTTGCAAAAATTTTACGAGCAATTCATTAAAAAGTATATATTATCGGCAACAAAAATCTTGTCGGCATTAAATAAACCTTTGAGGTTGATATGTCGTATAACAAAACAAAGCAAATGAATATCTTTAATCTAGTTTGAATTTCTATTTTCGAAATATTCTTTATATTAGGACTCGTATTTTTTAAATAATATATTTTGTGCATTTCTTTCTCGTTGTCTTTTGCGCATATATTCTATATTTCTCTAAGGAAAATAGTCTCCATGGGATATGGGGATATGTTTTTTTAGTCATGTCACCCCAAGCAAGACAATACAGGCATTAAGACGCAATGGATTACTGAGTGTTAGAGAATATGAGAAGAAAAAAAAAGAAATATTATTAAAGATAGAGAACAATAAAGTGTAGGAATTAAGAAGACAGAAGATAACGATATATAAAGGGTGTCAAATAAGGATGGGGCACATTTTAGATGCAAGTATCTTCTATTATAAAAATAACCAAATGTATTTATTACATATTTCATATATAAGCGTTCAACATATTGTCTAAGAATTGAATACTACATCCCTGAGATGGTAACAACCACGAAGACAACATGCATTTCAAACAGAGTTGCGGCATATCTTATTAACTGCACTGGCTGCCATCTCTCTACAGACGTTTTGTTTTCGTTTCAGTCCTGTGTGACAAGATTCTTGTGTTTAAAATGTGTTGCGTCATTATGACACACACACACAAACATACACACACACAAACACACACACAAACACAAACACACACACACACACACACACACACACACACACATATATATATATATATATATATATATATATATATATATATATATATATATATGCATGCACATACACGGAGTCCTATATATAACGGCATGTTTTGTCTGCTCATATTCATAGAAAAATTCTTAGTATCCTTATTAAAGGAAGAGAGAAAATTACAATCTTGATACATATTTATTAATCCGAGTACTTTCGACATTAGCACAATGCCATCATCAGGATGTTGCCTAGGACAATAATTGTTGTGTTCATCATTTCTCTAAGATAAATTAGTTGTGTTCATCTGAAAGTTAAATTTCATAAATTTCAAATGAGAAACGCTAATCTTATGTATTGTAAGATTTAAATTTTATGGTGTAAGCGTCAGGGGAGGTAACTAAGTTATAAAATGTGTAAATATTAAAGAAAAATATATTTAAACCTATTGATTAAAACCTACATATTTTAAACTATTTGCTGTAAACATTTTAAAAAAATTGTGCAGTATTCCTAATTAATTTTATCGAGGCGTTGTTTCAACTTTTTAATATGGATCAATAAATTTTATTCTTATATTTATTATCTTCATGAAAAGGTATAGATATATTTTCAATATAAGCTTAAAATACTTTTGGAAATAAGTAGACAAAACTTGTGTAAATTATTCAATGAGACATGTCTTAATGAAAACATGCAGCCAATATATATATATATATATATATATATATATATATAGGAATAGAAATGTATATGGTCATTTTGGTTGAATTCCTGTGGACACCGAGTTTTAAACTGTTGTTAATGCGGTGTATCTTGATATTTAGGAAGGATAAGGAATTGTGTTCTATTCCGTATGTAAATTCCATTGTGTATTCCACTTCTTTTATTTGAACTACTGTTAGGTCAGGTAAATCAGTATCACGAGGATATAAAAATAGAACATCATCAATGTAAAGGAAGTATGTCGATTGGGGTAAATATTTGGGAAAGGACCGGATTCGAGAAATTCTAAGAAGATACATTTCCATCACTCCATTGAGAGGCGATCCCATTGGTTAACTTAATTTTTGTTTGTAACAATCATTATCAGATGTGGAGTAGCATTGATTGAAGATGACACGTCAGATTTGTATTATTTTAGCTGTTGGTAGAGAGAGCTTGATCTTTTATTGTGTTGCATGCATTTTTAGACGATGTAGACATTTTTCAACAGGGAAGTTGGTGTGTTCCCATCATGACAAAACAAATAAAATCCGGCATAATCATCGGGTTCTACCTAAGAACACCAAGCAAAAACATGAGGCACGGTAGATTAATGGAATAAGAGAGCCGAGTTCGAGTTCCTGTCGAATCTATTACATTCACTTACGTGCTAATACCCTTGGGAAAGTTTTGAATCCTCTTCTCTCTCTCTCTCTCCAGCTATGGGTAAATAGCAGGACAGACTGGGTTCTATAGCCTTGAATGGCAACTGGTTTAGGAGAAGGACAATTCTGAATTCAAAACCTGCGGAGGTTCGCTTGTGGACGTAGTGCACCAGGTCTCTGTATTCGGTCCTTCAAAAAGTGTGAATGGTCCTGCACAAATGCACAAAACTTTCACCACTATAATCAAATCTCATGTGCTGTTGTCGGGCTGTCGGTTTTTCCAGGGAACTGATCTGCTTGACCCTCATACGTCGAAAATCGACGGGAGAGTCGAGCGAGCGAGAGTATATTTGTGTGTGTGTGTGTTTATTTTTGTGTTTCTGTTTTTATTAATCTGATAAGCGAGGGAAACGGGTAAATATCTGGTTGCCAAAATCAAAAAACACAAACACACACACACACACACACACACACACACACACTTATCACATGCATATATATATATATATATATATATATATATATATTATATATGTGTGTGTGTGTGTGTGTGTGTGTGTTATTTTTCTGTTTCTGTTTTTATTAATCTGATAATATAATAGAGAGGAAACGGGTAAATATCTGGTTGCCAAAATCTCAAAGCAGCAAACACACACGCACACAGACATACAGACAGAGAGACACACACACACACACACACACACACACACACATATATATATATATATATATATATATATATATATATATATATATTAGCACGAGTGAATCAACATTCAAGTATATCGATTTCAAAGCGTCAAAAATCTTACGTCGTGCCTCGTTTTCATTTTTGTCTTCAGCTGGATCCAAAATTAATTGTTTTGTTTCAAAATATTGACCGAAATGTGTTTCGCTGATATTAATAATAATAAAGAAAGAAGAACGAAAAAAAAATACAAATAATGAACGAAATATAAAAAAAAAACAATAATATAAAATTAACGTAGATGTGACCATTTTCAAACTGGAGACATAACTAACAGGCAATGAATTTCTTCTTTAAGTTTATAGAATATTTTTTTTTGTAATGATTTGACACCCAGTTTTTCAAAGAACACATTTTTATTTCAAATTAAATTTTTCAAATCCATTTTAAATTATATATTCCGTACAGTATGTTTTTTAGCGGAATGTACCCATTGAAAAGTCGGGCAAATAAAATTTAGCCCGATTATAAGTCGGCGAAATTTGATGAAAATGGCAGCTCTAACTCGTCGACTGGAGGAGTGCGCTGAAAAGGGTGACTGGAATAGTGTTGAGAAAACATGATATCAGTCAGTATTAGTGATACAATAAAATCATAGTCAGCGAGATGCATAAACACAATAACACATAGACATATATACAACCACACTCTCGAGTTAGATACAATATTTTTTCTCACATGTCTAGAAGAAATTATTTTAGAATAAATGTTTATTTTCATAGAATTATTGCAAATAACATTGAAACACCAAAATGTCATTTTTTTATTTCATGCAAAAAGATTTTAAAAAATAGTTAGAGTTAAGAAATCATTTTAGCATGAAAATTATACCAATAGGGTATTTTGTTAAAAATTGTAATGAGCCCGACTAATTTATATTTTTACATATCAAGAGCTATGTTATTAAATAAACTAATACCAAACGAAAAAAGATTTTCCTGTTTTAGGAATCTGATAGTCCCAACGGCCAATACGCGTCAATTTTTTTACACTAACATATTTTATCTATCTATCTATCTATCTATCTATATATATATATATATGTGCGGAAGTATGCAGAAAAATAGGAAGCAACACGTCAGGTAAATAATCCAGAGTTCCTTAGTATTTTTGTTTTTATTTTTAAGAAGACAGTGCTCCATACAGAAGTGGAGCTTATATTACAATATTATTTTAAAATATTATTCATTCGCTACATAAGAGTTCTCATGTTTCAAAAACGTGAGCCGAAAGCATCAATATAATTATTAAAATTAAGTTGAATCAAGGTGTTGGGTCCCGTTTCATCCTCAAGCGAAAATTTTGGAATAAGCTATCTTGTGGTTTGCGCGTGCTTATAAGTATGGTCCATTGCAACATTAATTACTATGGAAACGGCTGGGCCGGCCATCTTGGTTAGGCGGTCAGACAGTTAATTTTTATCTACAGTTTCGTCTGTATATATATATATATATATATATATATATATATATATATATAGATAGATAGATAGATAGATAGATAGATAGATAGATAGATAAAATATGTTAGTGTAAAAAAATGACGCGTATTGGCCGTTGGGACTATCAGATTCCTAAAACACGAAAATCTTTTTTCGTTTGGTATTAGTTTATTTAATAACATAGCTCTTGATATGTAAAAATATAAATTATATATATATATATATGTACACATACGATTTCAAAACCCATGCCAAATTCACTATAATTGAGAGAATAGAAAGGTTCAGAACAGATAACATTAGAAAAATTTTAGAGTTCCATGCAAATAAGTGGATGCAACTTTTAAAAACACACTATCCATCCGGGCTAAATCATACATTTAACAATATAGATTGTATTAATATATAACCCTACAAATCAAATCCTACACACATTTCTTACCCAAACAAGACAGACATGATTACGGAAGTGTTGAGGCCTCACACATATACACACACCCACACGAATATACACACATCATACTCACTCACTCCGTAATGAGCCAAATGATAACACACACACACAACAATATACACGCTTACGCATATCATACTCACTCACTCCCTAAGACCCAAATAGCACACACACACACTTAAAAGGGACACATCCCCTCTCCAAGAACCAGTACAACTGTCAAACTGACCAGGGGAATTCAGAACAGCATGGATCAATTCATCTCATATCTCAAATAACAACTTAAAAGAGACTGTTTGACCAACACAAGGAAAGATTCATGTGAAAAATATAAAAAAAACAAATGAAAACTACAGACAAAAGTTCATTTTCTCCATCAAGACATTCATTTCTGTAGTTCACTGCTACCAGCAACCAGAAATATTTATTCTCCTGATGATGGCCATTTTGGCCGAAACTAGTCGAGGAATCTAAATGAAATAATAATAATAATAACGAAAAAATATTAATCTACAACCCAGTGTGTCTGAAGATTTTAATTTTTAATATTTTTATTGTTCAATATATATATATATATATATATATATATATGTGTGTGTGTATATGTATATATATATATATATCTATTCCAATCGTTAATATATATATATATATATATATATATATATATATATATATATATACGATTGGAATACTTAATAAAGTTAGGTTTACGTTCTTGTAATTATACATGCGCACGAATGAACGAATATTTAACTATTATTTTTTACTGTGCATTTGGATATATAATCTAGGCGATAAGGTAAACAAAAAGTCTTTGCCGTTTTTTACACGGTATTGGAAAAACGTGATCACTGATACGAAAATAATAGCATCGCGTGACTGGAAAATGGTGGAGTATTTGCTCTTGGCCAATGCTGCTGCGTTGAGCACACACATCAGTCAGAGATTGAGCAGCTTCGAGGTCGAATCCGTGTGTTCGGTGTTGTCATCTGCTTTATGTCTTTAAGCTGGGCTTGTCTGCAACCGCATGATGTCACCGTATGAATCAAATTTTTGGGTATAATGCTCTGAGTGAAAACACTAGACATTCGTTCCGGAAGTTCAGTTCGGGATATCGGTACCCAATTTGATGAAAACTTTAGTGGCCGCTACACGTCCTGGATTATGAATCTCTGAGGATGGAGTCGAAACTGTGGTAAGGTTACCGAATGCTACCAGGTTTCTAAGGAACAGTCAGACATCACCTGCAGCACATAGGTAATGCTCTTGGAAGTCAGCAAGCAACGACGAGTGACATTGTGTTTTCTTGTTGCTTTCTTGGGACTAAAAAGTACCCCCCATTTGATTGGGTGCTCACCAGTGTCAAAAGGTTGGTCATGTATGATACATGCCAGACATGTCACCATGGAACCATGTGCCTCACTCCACAATATAACCACTACACTCGCTATCTTACTTTGCATCCGATGTACTAGTCGACACGTTCTGCACTACGGCCTACCATCAAGGGGCCAAACGATCACTGCTGGCCAGTACTCGCAGAAGCTGAAACATGTGCTACAGTCACTGAAGGAAACGGTGTCAGCATTGGTAAATCGGAAGTGTGTACTGTTCCTCCGTGACAATGCCAAGCCTCGTTTGACGCGCGTGGCCATGTATACTATACGGCAACTTGGCTGGTAGAGACATTGTGCCAACAGATTATCACCTCTTCCCTGCAATAGCACATTGGGAAATCATTCGTAAATGAGGCAAATTTGCGACAGAAACAAAGATACTTCTTTCCACCTAATACACATGACGTTTTCCGCCAGGGAATTATTCACACAGAGCCATATTGGGAAAATATTCTGAATGTTGATGAGGATTATTTCAGTACTAAAGGTATCTCGAAATTCTAATAAATCAAAACACAAATACATTTTTGGTTACATTTTATTTCACTTTACGATTTTTTAAATCATTTTAGTCATCTCCAATGTTCTATGCATTTTTCGTAAAATTCTTTCCTCTTTTAATTATATCAGCATTTTTAAATTGTATTTATAACCAGACTCATTAGGATGAGCAAGTAATGTCTTCAGCGTGTTGATTTGTAAAAGATCCTGTTCGTGTCCATATGACCTTTATTAAATTAATCAATGATTCTCGTATGTAGCCTCCTACTAGCAATTATTAAAATTAATAGATTAAATTCACTTTCAATTTATAATTTTATTTATATACAGGGTATCCCAAATAATGTATACACTTTTTGAATCGTCATAACGTATTCAATTTATGTATTTTGACTTGTAAATAAGATTAATACAAGAGAAAGAATTTAATGAATTTGAGAGTAAAATATACAAAAAAAAAAAAAAAAAAAACAAAAAAAAACATAGAAAATTAACTTCAATAAGATAAACGCTACTTGGGGTAATGGCAGAATGTTCATATAATGATGAGTTCACATCAAGTGCTCAAAATGGTTGCCGTTCTGTTCAGTACACTTTTCATATCTTGAAGAAATAGACCCACAAACGTCCAGTATCATTTCCTCTGGTACTTGAGCACATTCTTCTTCATTTGCTGCTCTCATTTCAGCAATTGTTTTAGGGTTCCTGCTGCAAACTTTGTCTTTTAGAAACCCCCACAAAAAGAAATCCAAGGGTGTCAATTCTAGCGATCTACGTGGGTATTCAATTGTCCCTCTTCTTCCAATCCATCTGTTTTGCATATTTTCATCCATATAAGTTCTCACATCTCAGTAATATATTATTAAATATTAATATTTAATGACTGTGTACATTTTTTTGGGACACCCTGTATATATATATATATATATATATATATATATATATAAGATAATATATTATATATAGATATATATAATGTATTATATATATTTATATAATAGTCTCAGTTACGGTGGACTGGTCATGTCTTGAGAATGTCTGATGACAGGATATCCAAGATCCTAATGTACAGCCAGTTAGATCAGGGCTACAGGAATGTAGGACGCCCATGGCTAAGATTCAAAGACAAGCTGAAAAGCAACTTGTCAGCTGTCAATATACCACATACCACCCTTGAGCGCTTAGTTTTGGAGCGGGTAGAATGGAGATCAACGTGTTTTAGTGGACTCAGCAATTTTCAATCTGCTTGTCTGAATCATCTCCAAGAAGCGAAAGCAAGATCTAAAAGGTCAGCCAATCTAACAGTGATCTCATCTCACAATCCTCACACTTGCTCCATATGTGGCCTCCTTTGTAAATCACTAGCGGGTCTTAAATGCCACTTAAGATTAGCGCATAAACTTTCATAACTGAATCAATAAGCTGGCAGATCCTAATACGTCGAAACCGACGGGAGAGTCCATTATTATATATATTATAATAAGAGGCAGCCATCCCTGACGATCCGCTTAGGTGAAACCTTGGTAGGTTTGTCTGGCTCTCTGGGTTTAACTAGGTCTGCTCTACTCATTGTATTGAGCACTTTATTTAGTTGTTTTGGATACTCTCATCGGGTTTTTTTTTTCTTTGGGCTTTGGATTTGCATGCTAGACGATTATTTTCTGCTAACGTACATGTTATTGGTTCTTTCTTTTTTATATACCTTTTTTCCCCTTTGGTATTGGTTTGATTATTTGCAAATCAAGACACCGAATGTTTTCCGACATTTTTTATTGTTCAATATATATATATATATATATATATATATATATATATATATATATATATAATAAAAAAAATATTAAAAAATTAAAATCTCCAGACACACTGGGTTGTAGATTAATATTCTTTCGTTTTTTTTTATTATTATTTCATTTAGATTCCTCGACTAGTTTCGGCCCCAAAATGGCCATCATCAGGAGAAGAAATATTTCTGCTTGCTGGTAGCAGTAAACTACAGAAATGGATGTCTTGCGGGAGAAAATGAACTTTTGTCTGCAGTTTTCATTTGTTTTTTTTATTTTATTTATTTATTTTTTTATCTTTTTGACATGAATCTTTTAACATTCCTTGTGTTGGTCAAACAGTCTCTTTTCAGTTATTATTTGAGATAAGAGCTGGATGGATCTATGCTTCTCTGAATTCCCGTGGTCATTTTGACAGTTTTATTGGTCCTGGAGATGGGATGTGTCTCTGTTTAGTGATTGTGTGTGTGTTATTTGGTTCTTAGGGAGTGAGTGAGTATGATATGTGTAAGCGTGTGTATTGCTGTGGGTGTGTGTTATCATTTGGCTCATTAGGGGTGAGTGAGTATGATGTGTGTGTGTGTATATTCGTGTGGGTGTGTGTATATAAGTGTGAGGTCTCTACCCTCCGTAAATATATATATATATATATATATATATATATATATATATATATATATATATATATATATATGCTACAAATATAGTTTTCTATTATGCTATATTTATGGATAAAAGATTGTGTAAATATAATAGTGAAAACTGAGGTTAACACTGTGATATTGCTAACCGTAATGCCCTATTAACCAGCCTATGTAAGTGTTGGGGCGCACCCACCTTCTGACTGATAATGGACTGATCTCTCTACGATATAAGTCAGTGCTAGAGAGAGAGGTTGTTGTTCTAGGATCAGGTTCAGCGACAGCAGTCGAGACCAGGTTACCATTACATACCTTTGGACTGTAGACTTTTGCTATTGTTACTTACTAACCGGCGTTCCTTATTACTAATAACTCTGTTGTTAATTACCTCTTACAAATATACCAGTATTTATCCCTACAACTGTGTTTGTCTTTATTCGAATACACACACGCGGGAACACTCCCAACATCTCAACAGTAAGTAATCGAGATTGCATGCCATGTCCATGGTGTAAAGATTGCACTCAAGCATGAAACATAATTTCGCAAGACGACGTTGATATATAAGAATAATCTCGAAGAATGTTCCACAGAAGGCACTGGACGGCCGTTTCGTCCTGTATTTGGGACTCATAAGCAGTGCGCATCCGCTATCGAGAATCATACCAACTGTACCAACGATGAGGCAACTAATTATACTATTCACAAATTCCGTGATGTAGTTCATCCGAGTTTCCCTAACCCAGCGGACTGTGGCACCACGAACCACCACTTCTATCCCCAATCCGCTCCATCCAGAGCATTAGAAACGAATTCAACCAAGGATATACAAGAGGTAACGTTGGGTTTTGGAAACTCGGATAAGTTACACCACGGAATTTGTGACGAGCGACGCTATATTGAGTCTAAATTCTGTTGAGGATTCTTCTAGAATCGATGAATTTCTTAATTAGGATTATCTGAAATTCTCCTAATAGTTTCTGTCACATATCATTATTTGAAATTCTCCTAATTTCTATCACATATACGTATATATACGTATATACAGTCAACAACGAAATTATTCATAAACCCATCCATTTTGAATATTTTTATCAATTTCTCAGAATCTAATGCATGTATGACGTCAGGTTATTTATGTTAATAAGCACAAACAAAGGAATATAAAACTCAATTTTCTGAACAATATGTTAAATGCAACAAATTTGACGGCTGAATTATGCAAAATACGAAAGGACCCAATTATTTATACAATATGAAAAATAAAAAAAAATTGAAGAATTTTCACAGTATTAATAGCATAGCCTCTCATTATTATAAGTTTCTGCAATCGTTTTCTAAAGTTTTTCATGACATTTGAACAAAGTTTTTCTGGAATTTCCTTCCATTATTCAATTGTTACACTTTCTAATTCCTGAAGGGTTCTTGGTGACCGACGATTCATTCGAACTTTCAATTCTATTAATTTTGTATTCATTTTTGGCTTATTTACATATATGAAACTTGGCATCATACGAGCATTCGATTCTTAGAAATGTATAAAAATATTCAAAATTGATGGGTGTATGAATAATGAAAACATTTTCCACTTTGTCATATATTCTTCCCCAATATTGTTCTTGACATATAAAATATATATCGTTATAATATATATATATATATATATATATATATATATATATATATATATATATTTCAACACAACGTCTCATGTGCTGAATGATATTTCATCGGAATTGTTTATTTTATATAATGATACTTTGTGAATATATATATATATATATATATATATATATATAGTTTTAAGGTATGTTATATTTATGGTTAAAAATAGTTTAGCATGAAACTGACTGTAACCTGAGTTCAAGCTCTACATATATATTTTTTTTTTTTTTTAAGCATTTCACCCCAAGCAAGGCGGGGAGCCACTAGGACGCAAGGGGTTACAGAAAATAGGAAGATCAGATAGGAGTGATAGAAGAAAGGATGAGGGTAGTAGATAGATTAAGGCAACTGGAGATGTCGATTGACATTACACTTGAATAGCTGGAGATTATAACTCTCAGGGAAACAGGAGAAGGGAAGAGAGTTCCACAGGCGAGAGGTGCGAGACATGAAGCTATTAGAGTAGTAGAGACGGCTACATTTATGAGTTTCGACAGTGAAGGGGAGAGATGCCAGCCTCGTAGGGCGCTTTGAACTCATGAAGTTTGGGAACCAGCAGAATGCAGTTCCTCGGAGCAATTTCCATGAAAGTATTTGTAGAACAGACAGAGGAGGCAACGGTGCGTCTGTGAGAAAGTGACTGTAGACGAGACGCCAGGGTAGGGCCAACCATATTATATCCGCCTCTGAGCCTATCAAGAACCCTGAGGCAAAACAGAAGGGGCGCCAGACCATATATGGCAGCAATACTCCATGCAAGGGCGAATTGTGGATTTGTATATCTGGAGGATCGACTCAGGGAGAAAAACTTCCTAGCACGGCTCAGGGAGCCAACTTTCTCGCAGTGGACGAGGCAATTGACTCGATATATTTATTCCATCTCAGGTCAGCAGTCAACGAGACCGAGAAGCCGCAGAGAGTTGCTCTCAGAAGTTGAGCGTCAGACATTATAATGGAGGGAAGGGAAGGCTCTCTGTGGTGATTAATAGAGAGCAGTTTAGTCTTCGAAGCATTGAAGTTGACCAGCCAAATCTTGCCCCAGTTCACAATCGATTGGAGGTCCTTTTCGAGGCGCACGGCAAGGTGAGTTTTGTCAGCGAGACTGGATTTGTTTTTGAGGCAGGAATAAATTGTGGTGTCATCCGCGTAGATGCCGACTTGAGAAGTTACGGCGTCAGGAAGGTCATTTATATAGATAAGGAATAGAGTGGGGCCTAGGATGGAGCCTTGAGGAACTCCTGCGTTCGTGGGTAGGAACTGGAGGAGAATCCGTTGTGAACGACCTTCAATTCACGGTTTGACAGGAATGATTGTATTACGTTATATAATTGACCCGTAATGCCATAACCCTGGATCTTGCGGAGAAGGCCGGCGTGCCAAACCCTATCAAATGCTTTTGAGATATCTAGTGCCACGGCTCGGGCTTCCCCGTTATTTTGGAGAGTTCGGTAGACTGTTTCCGTGATGGCTGTGAGCACATCGGCTGTAGATCTGGCAAAGCGGAAACCATATTGCTTGTCTGAGAGCAGATTATTGATGAGGTGGTTAACCACCCCGGTATTGATTAGAGCTTCGAAGATTTTGCCGAAGAGGGAAGGAGACTGATAGGACGGTAGTTGAAGGGTCAGAGAGGTCGCCGGAGTTCTTGAAGACAGGAACAATCGAAGAGAACTTCCAGCAGTCAGGAAAACAAGATTCCTTGAGGCAGTAGTTGTATAGTTTCGAAAGGGCGGGCGCCAGTTCAGGCGCGCATTTCTTTAAGACAATGGCTGGTATCCCATTCCACCACTCGCCTTGTTGAGATCTAAATTGGAGATAACGCCCAGTACCAAGGTTGGGGTTATGTTTAACCCACTCAATATGGCCTCAGTTCTAGAGGAAAAGTCGGTATGGGTACACCAGAAGAAATCGAGCGTCGAGTTGGATGAAAATTTCCGAGCAAAGCAATCAGCCTTGTCGGTAGAGGAGGTCAAGACTTCGAACTGGTTGAATAGAGGAGGTATAGAGGGTTTGCACTTATTCAATACACTCTTGCAGAGACGCCAATAATCTTTTGGAGCCAAATTTGCGAGATGCAATACGTTCCTTCATTCGAGCCGCAAATAGTGACTTAGCATCATTTAGGACACGCTTATAATCGTTTTCCTCGGCGGCAAAGAGACGTCTATTGCAGTCAGACATGTCGCTACGGTATAGGTGGAAGTAGTGGTTCCTATGGGCGATGGCGGCTGAGCAAGCAGCCGAAAACCAGGGGCAGGAGCGCGTCTTAGCCCTATATGTCTTTGATGGGATGAAAGCGTCGATTCCAGCTTTAACCCAGGAAGAGACCTCAGAAGCACATTCTTGGACGGGGAGCTTAAAGACTCCATCCCAGGGGACATCGCGGAGGAAATCACGGAACGCGTCCCAGTCAGCTTGTTGATAATAGAACGAAGTTCTAGTGGTAGGAGGTTCTTTATAGGGGGGGAGTTAAAGGAGATGTTAACCGATACTACTGCATGGTCAGAGTTACCAAGTGGGCATAGTTGCGAGGCGCTGCAGGATTCGGGGATGGAGGTAAAGCACAGGTCGAGTAGAGAGGCTTTACTTACCCGGTTGAGGGCAAAACGAGTGGGGAAGTTAACTATCTGTGTGAGGGAATGGGAGATTGAAAATTAAGCGTTTGAATGCCTGCATGGTCAGTAGTAGCATTCTTAAGCCACAGAGTGTGATGGGCGTTAAAGTCTCCAAACACAAAAAATGTGAGCAAACGGGGTGGAGGGAGAGAGCCTTGTCTATGTTGTCTGAAATGCTATCAAGCATCTCACAGTCTTGAGAGGATGGAGAGCGGTAAAGGAAGAAGAGATAGCTTACCGAATTGAGGAGAGAGAGACGGAGACACATGTATGACTGGTCAGGCGATTCAAGAGAGGACTCTCTGGCCAGGGGAGATGTTCCTTGACGTAGACACCAAGACCGTGCATGTGGGTTAGAGAGTCTTTTTCTGAGGAGAGGAAGATAGCCGGGGATCGAGAGATCAGAAGAGGGGATAGATGAGACAAGGTTTGTCTCGTAGAGAGCCAGTACATCCGGGCCGTTTGCAGAGGAAAGATTCCAGACTGTAGAAGTTTGTTCTAATGCCCCGGATGTTGGAGAATGAAATGTTGAGGGGGTTTAGGTGGTTTCTGAGATGCTGGTTTAGGGTAAATCTTTCGGTTTTTGTAACTCATGTTGATTTATTTGCAAAGATGAGAAGGCCTGAGGTAAGAGAAACAGACAGTTTCGACCGTGACGCGGGCAGAGAGGAGTTGGCAAAATCCGCATCATTATGTGGCTCAGGGCTGCCCACCGGAGGTGACTGCAGGGACACCTTTCCATGCGCGACATGGCACTACAAACACCCCGGTATTATACAACTGTTGATCAGAGCAGCCGCTCAAGACGCTACACAAGAGTTAGGGCTCCTAACTACCAGTCGGAAACAGCAACCAGAGAACTGTCAGCCGTGTACCCTCAGAATGAAGAGATGTTGCCACAGACTGCACGCATCACGGGAGAAACAGACCTGCACTAATACAGAGGCCGGAGAGAGAAGACAGTACTGGGAACCCCATCCTAGACAAGAAACAAGGTGTAAGCCTCTACTCATGTCCAATAGAAGGGGGAGGAGTGTTGACCGGGCGGTAGAAGGGACTACCTACTCCTATTACAGATAACACAAAAAGGACGACACAAAAAAACAGAGGGAAGGATTGGAGGGGAGATAAACAGGTAAGGAGTCCTGGTTCACAAATGGCTATACTGCTTTATCACATTAAGTTTTAACTTAGTATAAGTCCCATTGTCTATTTTAAAAGAAATTGAAAATACGGTTACCCGGATTTATTATCACATCCAGTAGAAGACATTCAATTTTCCATTTTTCTAGTTTTTACTTTGTTAACATTTCGGATCAGGATCCTTACTAAATTATCAAATAAGTAGCATCACTGGGACAAAATGCCTTTCGGTAGGGAGGGAGGGAAAAATAAAAAATTAAAAAACGGAAAAAACGAAAAAAAAAAAAAAAAATAAAAAAAAAAATGAAAATGTAAATGCAGTCAGCTAGAAACGATACTCACATGGGCCAACAAGTGGGTAACTGCCTGCGTCGTCATGATGATGATGACTGAATATACGGCTTTACCTTTTATATATATATATATATATATATATATATATGCAATTTTTATATATATTATTTATATATTATATATGCGTGGTACTTATTGGAAAGCGCTCAATATTAGTAATAGAGCTAACATATTTAGTTGGATAGATGTGAGATTGCGATCCTGGGTTTAACGCTATTTGAGATCGTCAGACAACTGTTGCTAGATATATATATATATATATATATATATATATATATATATATATATATATATATATAGCTCTTTTTTAAACATTTTTCACTAAATATGGCAGACAAGGAAAATTTAATTATTTTTATTTAGTTTTTCCAAAATCCTTAATGATTTTCCATGTTGTAGGTATAAAGGAGTATAGAAATTTTGTATAATTATGATTGTCTCAAGCGATTTCGGTCACTCCTTTAGCCCTTTGCAAGGGGATTTCGTTTTTGTGATTATTAGATTTCTTCACACGTTGACTGCTTCAGTTGTATTTTATTTTTGATTTTTTTTTAATAGAAACGTTTATTCGGAGGCTTATTTAACAACCTTATTTATTAGGTTGGTGCAAAAATAATGTCGTTTTCTCACATTTTATATATGATTTCTGAATTAATTCATTGATATATGTAGCCATGTTATATATCATTTTGAAGTGCGTTTTTCGCTCTATCGAATCCTGTTATTTTTGCAGGGTTTTCGACAGCATCGACAAAATTCAAATCCGCACGATTTTCTTGTTCCAGTTCAAACTAGGTCGAAAAGCTGCCGAGACAGCTCGTGATATCAATGATGCGTTTGGTCCAGGAACCACTAACGAACGTGTGGCACAAAGGTGGTTCAAGAAATTTCGCAATGGTGACGAGAGCCTCGAAGATGAAGACAGTCGCGGACGACCGACTGCAGTTGATAACGAACATTTGAAAGCCTTAATTGAAGCTGATCCTCGCAAAACCACAAGTTGCTGTTGAACTCGAGGTCGACCACTCAACAGTCGTTCGCCATTTAAAGCAAATAGGGAAGTCAAAAAAGTTGGATAAATGGGTGCCGCATGAATTGAACGATAATAAAAAAATCGTCGTTTTGAGGTGTCTTCTACCCTCCTTCTGCGCAACAAAAACGACCCATTTCTCGAGCGGATTGTGACGTGTGATGAGAAGTGGATCCTCTACGACAACCGGCGACGTTCGGCACAGTGGTTGGATGCCGGAGAAGCTCCACAACACTTCCCAATGCCGAAATTGCACCAAAAAAAGGTTATGGTGACTGTTTGGTGGTCTGTGGCCGGTCTCATCCATCACAGCTTCTTGAATACGGTCGAAACGATTACGGCGGAGAAGTACTGCCCACAAATTGACGAAATGCACCAGAAGCTCTAACGTATGTGCCCGAAATTGGTCAATATGAAGGGACCAATTCTCCTCCATGACAACGCTCGCCCGCATGTTGCTCAACTGACCCTGCAGAAGCTGAACGAATTGGGCTACGAGACTCTGCCTCATCCGCCATATTCACCGGACCTCTCGCCCACCGATTATCACTTTTTCAAGCATCTCGAAAACTTCCTGCGCGAAAAATGTTTCAAAAGCCGAGATGATGCCGAATCGGCCTTCAATGACTTCATCGCTTTCAGAACTCCGGATGTCTATGCTAATGGGATAAATAAACTTGTTTCTCATTGGCAAAAATGTGTCGATTCTAATGGTTCTTATTTCGATTAATAAAGTTTATTATGAAAGGAGTTATGATCTTTTGAAGTTGAACGTCAAAAAACGACATTATTTTCGCACCAACCTAATATCTACCTCACCTTATTTGAAATTGGAAATGGCGTGCTAGAAGATTTAAAAAAATAATATAATGATGCTCAAGCGAATTCCTGCTGTTAGCTACTTATCTCTTTCTCTCTCTTTCGCTCTCTCTCTCTCTCTCTCTCTCTGATGAGTGCAGACTATCGCCTCAGGATGTTGATTTCAATGTCCACTTTTACAAACAAATATGGCCGAATATTTAGATCGTTCACTTTCTGACCATGAAACTCGAGTTCGTATCTCACCATGATTGATTTGTCAGAAAGGAGAATTCCTGAAGTTATCGGTCTGGAGTGGGGGGGACGATCCCAGTGTGAAGAACCTTTGGAAAGTCACTAAAAACCACATCAGGGGCTGACCTAATCCTTGTGAGTGTCTTTGTTTTGTTCATTCTTCTTCATTGTACAGGTTACAGTTCTTCCTTGTACAGTTACATATATGTCAGTGTCTGTTTTCAACCATTACGTTTATCTGTACCCGACTCCACCACAACCACTTAGATCACTTTACTTTCTTTATCTATATATATAACTCCCTCTTTTATTATAGACCAATGCTTACTCCTTCTCCTTCTATTCTTGCATTTTGTTTTTTTCCTTCTTTCTTCTTTTGCCTTTCAAATTTACTGTGAAGGAACGTTTCATTCATTTCAGATAAATGTATTTGCATTGACAAATCCATGGGGAAACTACATTCCCATGGACTAAATGATCATTTGTATGAGGTAAATCGTTTGGACCTCATTTATCATATATATATATATATATATATATATATATATATATATATATATATATATACTAGTAGAGCCCGGCGTTGCCTGGGGATGTAACAGTAAGAGATAGATCAAGTATCGATCATCATAAAGACTGAAAAATAAAATTGACAAAGATTATTGCTTAAGGTTGTCGGACACGCATGTCTTAATTATTTTTTTTTACGAATTGGTCAAACCCAAACTCAAACACAAACACTGTTTTCAATTGTTATGAGTCTACCGATTGAATAGAATTTTATTATAAACAATTGTCTTGTAAATGGAATTTTTAAAGCATTCTGAATGTAAAAATAAAGAAAAAAGTGTGCAAGACAATAAGAAACACTACCTGCCAAAAGAAAGTGAAGTTTTGTTGAAATCGGTTGAAAAATGTAGGAAATCCGATCCCATATATAAACGAACACAGACACACACAACCAACCTGGGTTTTATAATAAGTATAACTCGAAATGAGTTGTCCCACTTTCATTCTGGCGACTTAATCGTGTTTTCAAATTGATTTTTTGTAAAAACAATTGTGTTTTTCCAATTTTTGGCGCTGTCAGAACCACCGCAAGGTAATTTTACGTAGTCTTGTGAAGTTTTGTTGAAATCTGTGGAAAAATGTAGGAAATCCGATCCAATATATAAACGTACAGACACACACACGCACACACAGAATCTGCGTTTTATAATAAGTAAGATGTGTGTGTGTGTGTGTGTGTAGAGAGAGAGAGAGAATAGTAGAGAAAGAAATCTGCTAAGACGTTTGCTATAAGTCTATATAAGAATACATGATCGTGGAGTATTGCCATTTAATCAGTATATTTCTTGGTATTTAACGGATTCAAAGTAAGCGATTTCCGTCCATAGTTTCGACAGATTGCATCGCAGACGAAAGAGACAAACAAAACCATTGAGATTAGTCGGTGTCATCAGACATCTCTGCACTCCATTATTAATGTTATCCATAATTAATGACTGTTTTATTGTTGTTGCTGTTTTTCTGCAGCCATCTTGTACAGTTCCCAGAAAACACGAAGTAGTTAGGCCATGTAGATTGCATCCACTGTGGCGTAAACGAGATTAGAGCCGAGAGTGATTGCGATATAATCTCGCGTGCAATATTATAAGACAAGACAAAAGCAATGGCTGCCTACGATAATGAGATGCTAAATAAGGTCGTCATACAAGACATTATTATAATATAGTTCGTATTAAATTTGCAGCTGGATCCATCATTGTGGCCTTAAGCCAGGCGAATTACATATGTACATATTAATAGACCGTACACTGTTTACATTATTTAGACTATTGTCCTCATCTTTGTCGCCATGTTTATCACAACGTGTCTGCCATTGTTTTCTCCGGCCTTCTTCAGGTGGTTCTTCAGTTGGTTGGAATGTCTAACTGAATCCCTTATTTCGCTCAGACTATTCTATTTCCACGTGCCATATCTAATGGATGTCAGTTACTCCTGTTAATTACACTCTGAAAGTACTCCACTGCCTTAACCAGGTATTGAACTCACACTCTTTGGGTCCTGTCACTGGATGTAACTGACGCCTTTATCCACTGTGTCATGTGTCCTTGGGGACATCTGTGTATGAATTTCTGGTGATTATAAATGTTTTAGCGACCATTTTTTTACCAGAGATTATATTGCAATTTTTGTTGTCATTATCGCTTTTCTCTGGTACTTATTACTGGTCCTCATATTGTATTCATTTCTATGCTTGATCGACTCAGGAGATTTTTGTGGTCTATTTCAATACCAAGTTAAGGCAGTGGAGAAATATCAGAGGGGAATTAATAGGAGATAACTGACATCCATTAGACATGGCACGTGGAACTAGAAGAGTCTACCCCAAAGAGTGAAATAAAGGGTTCAGTTCGACATTCCAACCATCTGAAGAAGGCCGGAGCTTACAACGGCTGAAACTTTGTGATAAACATAGCAACGAAGATGATGACAATAGTCCGAATAATGTAAATAATGTACATGATGTCTCGTCTCAGAAATATAGACAAATACTGAAAGGCCGAAACATTGTAATAAATATGGCCACAAAGATGAGGACAATAGTCCGAATAATGTAAATGGAGTACATGATACCTCATCTCAGAAATATAGACAGATACTGAAGGGCCGAAACGTTGTAATAAATATGGCGAGAACAATCAGGACAATAGTCCGAATAATGTAAATGGTGTACATAATATCTCATCTCAGAAATATAGACAGATACTGAAGGACCCAAACATTGTAATAAATATGGCGAGAAAGATGAGGACAATAGTCCGAATAATGTAAATGGTGTACATAATACCTCATCTCAGAAATATAGACAAATACTGAAAGGCCGAAACATTGTAATAAATATGGCGACAAAGATGAGGACAATAGTCCGAATAATGTAAATGCTGTACATGATACCTCATCTCAGAAATATAGACAAATATTAATAGACCGCTTTCTTTTATCAATCATTGTTTCTTCGTATTATAAAAATTATGTTTTGTTCACACGTATTTGAAAGTGGGGTAACGTCAAGGTTTAGCTGAAGACTCTTTCATCCAGGACTGAAATAAAGTTCCCTGTTAGACGTATCTATCGTTTACTGAGGAAAGAAAACTATGCCGATAAAGTTGGTGCTAGTACCCCAGTTTACCTTGCTGCAGCTATGGCAAACCTAGCCGCTGAGGTCATCGAGGCAACCGATAATGCTGCCATGTTGTAAAAAAAAAACAAGAATTATTCACCTTCACTTGCAGTTGGCTATCAGTAATGACGAGAAATTAGACAAATTATTATCTTGTGTCACATTGTCCAAGGAGGTGTCTTGCTCAACATTAAGTCTGTTCTGTTACCCAGAAAGACTGCTCCAGCTGCTACTAAAACTGTCAAAAATATCACAGTCCCAGGAATTTTAAGCTATGATCACACTGCCTTTGAATAGACATCGTTTATTTTTTTAAAATGCGATTTGATTAATTTGTTTTTTAAGAGTTATCAATCTTGTAGGTTATTTAAAGCCAGAAAATATTTCTAGATTGTAAGAATATTTTTCGAGATAATAATGCCACTAATATAAGTTCTACTTATTAACCCATAGCTGGAGGGAGAAGAGGTGGATTTCTACATTTCCCAAGAGTATTTTCATGTCTGACTATAACTAATCCGACTGGAATTGGAACCCTGTTTTAAAATTCCTAGCCGTTATCTATTACGCTAAATCCAAACACGCCCAAATTTACAGCACCTGGTACTCTCATTTGGTCACCATTTTAGGTACTGTCGAGTCCCGACGTTGCTTAACGCCAGTGGCCGTAATAGAACCAGCTATTCAATGTGTAATGGTCGTAAACCGTGAACTGTAATAAGAAATTATATATATCAGAAAAAGGAATACATTTTAAATTGGGTATACTACAACGAAAAAAGTGAAAAATCTATATATATATATGTATATATAGGAATTGTTATCACAGAGGACGGAAATACTGAACCGAAACAGGAAGGAGCATTAGTGTAGCGGAAGAGGCTTTCTGAAAGTAAACAAATACTTAAAAAAATAGGTAAATGGCATTAGAAACAAAGAAAAGAGAACTGAAATTTTACGTAATAACATTCCTCCTCTATGTCAGTGAATACTGAACAATCTCATCAGATATCGAGAAGAAACTTGAACGAAGAGGAATATGCTTGTACAGACGGATGCTTAGATCACCCCATGGACTGGTTTTAGAGAAAATGCAAGGAAAATAGACACTTATTCATCTCTATCTATAAAAGACGGGATGCGTGTGTGTGTGTGTGTGTGTGTGTGTGTGTAACGAATGCACGGCCGCAATTTTCGACGGATTTGCACCAAAATTTACATGCACATGCTCCAAGTTAGCGGAAATGCTAAAAACGACTTTGCATTTCCCAACCCCCATCGATAGTTGAATTAATCGATTTTTTCAAGCTTCTACGACAGTTTTTCTGTAGGTTGCGGCCATTTTGTACTGGCCAGAGTGAGAGCCTAAAAAATCGATAGCAGCATTCGTCACAATTTGAAAAATTTAAATCTGCATGGCACTTTACTCCAATTGGCTCATTCGCTTGCTTAAACTCAACGTTGATTCTGATTCCGCAGAACTTGGTTGAGTGTGAAAAAGTATTTGTTGTTAACATTCTTTTTTCATTCGATTTTTCCAGTTACGAATCCTTTTTTTAAAGCTGATCATTTTGTGTTCATTTTGTTTAATTCTTTTTTCGTAACAGATTTAATGTTTAGTGTAGAGCTTAGAAAAATTCATGTATTCATGTAGCAACATCAGCACGGCAAACGGTACTCCTTTAAAGGCAAGGAAGGGCAAAAATATTTTAAGTCAAGTGATAGCGATTGCTGTATGAGTCATACGATTTTTGAATCAAGCCCGGGCAACGCCGGGTTATGCTGCTAGTAACACAATACGACATTGTCACACGTGTTGAAACTAATGACAAGATTGTGCATTTTTCTTTTCATGATGTTATTTACAATATTCGAATTGTGGATGTTAAAAAATGTTCTCAGTTTTATTGTCTCTTTATGATTACTTGTTTTTACCTGTTCCGAGAATTTCGTTGCTAAGGGAAGTACCTTCATGATTCCTTAACACATCCAAGAGTTTCCTGTCATTTTATTACATTATTCTTTCTTTCTTTCTTTCTTTCTTTCTTTCTTTCTTTCTTTCTTTAAGTTCTTCAGTAATTCTTGGGCGCGTGTGATTAACAACTGATTTCAAAAGGCTTTAAAGAAATAAATCCAAGGGTGTGGGCTCTGTTGACTTCGGGGGTCACTCAACAGGACCTCTTAAACCTATCCATTAATTCCTATGGTGAGCAAATTTTCCCTCACACAGAATAATGCTGCCTTCACTGAAAATATTAATACTTTCCACAAAAAATAAAAGATTTATTCTACCAGATGAATATAATTTGACAGAAGGGACATGATCTGAAATAACTTCAATAGAAAAGGTTAAAATCTAATCGATTTATTTTTTTTATATACAATGAGTGTGTTTTGTGTGTCTTTCTCCTCAATAGGAGTAGATAAGTTCTCCTGTCGTCCGGTTCATACAACTCCCATGGTTTCGGAACAGGAGCTGATTTTTACCATTATATTCAGTTTAGGATTGTGTTTCAGGTACCTTCTAAAATTTACTTCAAAACACTTGAGCTCTAAACTTATGGTGTCTTTTTTTCCTTAGGAGTACATAGGTTCGCCTCTCCTCTGGTTCACATTCCTCTACGGTCTTTTGGACCAGGAGTAGACGTTTTCTGTTAAGGATTTCCTTCTTTTCCTTCTAATATCATCTCATTCTCTTTTAATCCCATTGTACCATTGCATCGTAGTGACATCTTTGTCTTGCTTGGTGCCAATTGAGTACAAATCAGGTGATCATTCGTGAGCTATTGAATTACTAATGTTGATTTCCACTAGAGTAATATCTGGCTTCTCGCATCCGAGTAAGTCTGTCTACTAGGGCCCAGGTTACTGATACCTGCTCAGGTACATTTGTGTTTGTTCAACAGCAATATGTGATTTCTACTGCAACTATGCTGGGCTGGCCTTAGATTTTTGGGAGAGTGCATTATCAATAGAAAAGGTTAAAATCTAATCAATGAGTGTGTATTGTGTGTCTTTCTCCTCAGTTGGTGTAGATAAATTCTCCTATCGTCCGGTTCATACAACTCTCATAAAAAGAAAGATGCAACACCTAGGGAACATAATAAGGAAAGATGGCTTGGAGAATGTAACACTCACATGATACATTGAAGGCAAGATAGACAGAGGAAATCAGTGCATTATGTATTTAACGAGCTTGTGTAACTGGTTAGCACACTGGTTCTCAAATGGTACGTCTGTGTGCACTGGTGCGGCCTGGAAGATGTCAAGGGGCGCCCTGGCATTTCAGAGAAATATCTATCCAGTTATAAGAAATAAATATATTTACTTTATTATATTACGGTACCCGTTTCGTTGCCGATGGCCCTCGAGGAAAGCTTCAATGATATGAAGCTTTTGTTTTGCTGTATGGAACTGGCGGGAAATACTGGTCGGTCATCCAGCCTTAGTTCGAGAAAGTTGATTACGAAAACATGTATTATGTAACATAAAATGCTGACAAGGATTAGGATGGTTTATTTAAAAGTTGTCTTATTTATACATTCATAGTAATTTAACATGTAAGAATTATCCCTCCTTCGTTTATAAGCAAACGTGATAAATTAATTACTTTATCGTAAACCTGTCAATCAGGATTACTTTTTCTATGCAGTGTGTTTACTGCAGTATAATTTCTGAATTAAAAATCCGAAAGATTTCAGTTTGCGCAAACCAATTTTTTTTCTTTTTTCGTTCAAAGAAAACATTTAAAATCTGATTCAGGAACTAAGCAAATTTCTGCCAACCAAGCATTAAATATCACTGAAGCACGTCTCTCAGATTTTCTAGGGAAGGTCTTGATAAAACTTTAGAAGGATTTAAATTAGCGACGCTTAATTAAACAGACTGGCGTAGAAAATCATTTAATTATAAAAACAGTTCAGTTAGCATAACTACATTTTTGTTTCGTTTTTCCAAATGCTTTTGTGAAGGCCTTGTCTTTCGCAATTTAGTCTCCACCCACCCACATATATAAAAATAACATACAGTATTTTTTTACATTCAAATATGGCAACTTTCCTCAGAAATTCGTACAGTGTGGCTCTAATAGGCGTTAAAAATGAAAGTGTTGTGCATACTACTTATTTTCAGATAAATATCAGGTCATCCCATGAGTTCTGTCCGAGTTTTGAATAAAGAAAACAAGTGACCAAATGTTACATTTAATTACAGATTCAATCAACAATGTATTTTCCCTGATTATCTATGACTTCCTTCCATCTATTAACAAGCTTACTAATTCCATTACTGTAAAATTCTTTTGGCTTTGATTCGAAGAACTCACAAATGTCAGTTTTAAACTCTTCCTGTGTTACAAAAGCTGTTTCTTCCAAATGATTCTGTAAGTTACGAAACAAATGGTAGTCTGAAGGAGCAAGATCGGGAGAATAAGGTGGATGAGGAATTTTCTCCCAACCAAGTTCTTCGATTTTTTGTGACGTGATTTTTGCTGTGTAGGGTCGCGCATTGTCCTGATGAAACATCACCTCTTTTCGATTCACTAGAGCAGGTCTTTTCCCCTCAAAGCTTGGTTCAAACGCTCTAATTGCTGACAGTATATTTGAGCATTAATTGTTGCATTAGGTGGTAAGAATTCAAAGTGGATTATTCCTTGGCGATCCCACCAGATTGAAAGAAGAACCTTTTGCCCATGAAGTTCCCTTCTCGGATGTGGCTGGGGTCCTTCCCCTTTACCAAGCCACTGTCTACGACGCTTAACATTTCGATAAAAGATCTATTTTTCGTCCCCAGTCACAAGTCTATCCAAAAAAGGTGAAACAAGTTGGCGTGAATGGAGAGAAGAACAGATGTCAACTCGGGATTTGAGGTTGTTTTCAGAAAATTCACGAGGCACCCATTTTCCAAGTTTAGGAACTTTTCCAAGTTGTTGAAGATGACGATGAACAGTTTTATGGTTTGAACTGAGAACCACTGCCAATTCCTCAACTGATAAAGCAGGATTTTCTTCAAGGGCTGCTTCAAGGAGCTTTTCATCAAACTCAACTGGACTTCCGGTTCGATCTTCATCTTCAAGGGTGAAATCTCCACCTCTGAATTTTGCAAACAATCTTCTGCGAGTTCTTTCATTCTCACATTCCTCTCCATAAACTGAGTGAATGTTTCTAGCCGCTACGGATTATGTACCTCAAATGATTCTTGGGTACTTCCATGTTAGCAGGGTTTTAATCAAACACAATTTAATTTTATTGTTCTCTGAAATAAAATTTGATCAGTTTAAATGCATCTAAACATAAAACTAATGTTCATCTCCATTAGACATTATAAAATACTCTTTAAATTTCGTTCATTTTGACAAAAAGTTAAAATTCGGACAGAACTTATGGGATGACCTGATACATCCATACAAAATGGATAGGTTTCTTAAAAAGAAGCGTGATATTGAAGAATCTTATTTTGAAAGTGAGCAAAACATAAGTGAAAGTAAGAAAGAAAAACCGCGTGTTACTCGCAAATACAATGAAATATATTTAAGCTTTGGTTTTATTTTGACCAGAAGTGAAGATAAGCCTTTGCCGCCATGTTTATTATGTGGGTGTAAAATGGCAAATGAATCATTGCTTCCTAGTAAATTTAATAATCATTTAAAAAGCAAAAACT
This sequence comes from Acanthosepion pharaonis, assembly GCA_903632075.3. Taxonomy (NCBI): domain Eukaryota; kingdom Metazoa; phylum Mollusca; class Cephalopoda; order Sepiida; family Sepiidae; genus Acanthosepion; species Acanthosepion pharaonis. Next base: position 1,457,492 of record CAHIKZ030001824.1, on the reverse strand, counting down.
TTCGCTTAGGAAATAAATCTACAAGTTATTTCAACAGATTGTCCAAACAGCAAACGAAAGTCTCAAATTCTTTTAAAAGTATAATGCCTACTTCTGGATGTTCAACGTAATAACATTCAGGATTCAAATTGCATTGCAAATTGATGAGTCAATAGACATTACCGGCAAGGCGCAAATATTAACATTCATTCGTTTTAATAATGAAGGCTAAATAATAAATCAGTATCTTTTTTGGAAACATTTAAGTGTGGCTACAAAAGGTGAGGACGTTTTTAACTTTCTGAATAAGTATCTTGATAAATGGCAGTCATGATAGAAGTCGTGTGTAGGCCTTTGTATAGATAGAGGCCTCTTCTATTGTAGGCTGTATGAAAGGGGTTACGTCGTTTGTAAACAAAATAGGAATATTATCGTAACTCACTGCGTTCTTTATAGACAAGACTTGATGTTTTTACATAGGGAGAAAAATTAAGAGAAGTTTTAGAACAAGTTGTTCAGATGGTAAATGTTATTAAAACAAGATCTGTCAAATCGGATTTATTCGAACAACTTTGTATGAAAATGGATTCTCAACATAGACGGTTGCTTTTCACACTGGGGTGAGGTGGTTGTCAGGTGGGTAAGTACTTACACCGGTACACGAGTTACGACAAGAACTAAAAGCGTTTTTTGAAGCATTGAAACAATTACATTATTGCGACCGCCTTCTGTGCGAATTTTGGATCGACACTATTTGGCCAATATATTTCAGCAGTTCAGTATTTTGAATACTAGCATGCAAGGCAAAGAAGAACATATTCTTACATTCACTGACAAAATGAAAGCGTTTCAGAGAAAACTATAGGTTTGGAAAAAAAAGCTGTTGAAGGTAATTTGGAAATGTTTCCATTGGTAACACTTACATTAATGAAATACTTCCAATAATTGTTGTTGAACATTCAACAAGTTTCAAGGAAAAACTGAGTTCTTTTTTACCATCACTTAACACTGAACAATACGATTGAATTAGACACCCATTCATGGAGAAAGAACAAGTAGCTAGATCCACTGATTGTGGATTGATGATTAAACATAATGAATTGTCTATTGAAGCTTTTTGGAATTCTATAATTGAACATGTTTCAATATCTAAAAAAGTTCTGACCATTTTACTGCATTTTGAAACATCATATTTATGTGAATTAGGCTTTCTCTGATCTCACCACAGTTAAGTACAAAAAGAATGGAACTCTTCAATGTATTGACGTGGAAATGAGAGATTGTCTATCAAATATACGCCCAAACATTGAAGAAATCGCTAAGACTCATCAGGCTAATGTTTCTCATAAACACAAGAATGAATAAACTTAAGGTATGTTCATTTTTTTAAATTTTTTATTGCATTATTTTTTTTTCTGCAATATTTGATTTCATTATAACATATTTTCCCGAAATTTGTATACAGTGCGCCTACAATTATTGGTAGGATTTCAAGTACACCCTGACTTCAAAAAAGTTTGAAACTCACTGGGTTAGCAGTATAGCGATTAGAAAACATAGCAAAAAGATCAAATTTAGTTAAGGGCGTGTACTGAAAGAAATCGGCACATATTATTATTATTATTATTATTATTATTATTATTATAATAACAACAACAATAATAATAATAATAATTATATTATTATTAATAATAATTATTATTATTATAAGAATAACAACAACAATAATAATAATTATTATATTAATAATAATAATAATAACACAATACACACTGACAGAACAATCAAGGCCAACCGCCCAGATATTGTTATTAAAGACCACAAACAAAAACGATGCCTCCTTATTGATATGGCAGTCCCTGCTGACTGCAATGTATCTTTGAAGATATTCAAAAAGTTGTCAAAGTACAAGGATCTTGAAATAGAAATCGCGAAAATGTGGCATATGGGAACATCAACAATTCCTGTTGTAGTTGGAGCCCTAGGACTGGTTGGAAAAGATTCCAGTAGACTAACTGAAGGGATTCCTGGAAGTCCATGCCTCAAGGAGATACAGAAAATTGTTCTGACAAGTACAGCCCACACCTTACGAAGGGCTTTATCTATGTAATCTTTTTTTTGTCAGTGGAAAGTGTCATGACGCCATTTCTAACCTTAGGTCCCTGGGCGGGGCCCGAAAAAAATGTGTAAACGCCAGAAATCAAAGAAAATAAAAATAACAATAATAATAATTATTATTATTATCATTATTATTATTATTTACCAGCCGAGAATATGTTTCCCTTGTAACCCGAATTCTCAATACGACAATCGCCCATAGAAACAAAAATCAAGAAGTATGTAACTATGGGATCTTCTTGTTTAAATCAGGGACCGCCAGCTCCAAAACCGCAGATGAGATTTTCTACGCCGAATATATTATGAGCACAAGTGAGTTATATACTTAAGCAACATTCTACTTGAATACTGTTATTTGTAATGACTTAATCTATAAAATGTAATCGATGTTTGCTTTGACTCGTCAGATCTAAACTTTCATATCGGTGCATACTTCAAACAACGAATCACAAACAAACAACTGTAATAGATGTCAGAGGTCACATCACTTGATGTCTTTCAATAGCAGGAACAACTAAAATGGATGTCAAGAGAAGAAGAGAAAATAATAACATGATTCAGATACTGACGTTCCGCACTACTCTAAACTAAAGGTTAGGAAAGAAACCAGTATTAAGAAAGAGCAATAACAGTTAGTGGACATGGGAAATCATTTTGTCCTGAAAAAATCTTGTAATAATTTTTTAAATAAATATCAACACTAGTATCGATTGCTCGGTAAATGAATGTCAAATGTTTAATTATGACGTATGATTTGTTTTTTAAGGGTTAACACTTTGCAGGTGATTTAAAGGCAGAAAATATTTTTAGATTGTAAGAATTTTGGGGAGATAATAATGATTTATTGGTACATATCTTAATAATTAACCTATACCTGGTGTAAAACAAGTAGTTTCATAACTTTTACAAGTGTATTTGTGCTTGTGAATTGTTTTAACCTAGAAAGGGTTACTGAATGAGGAATAAGCAAAACTGAGCATGTAAATGAAATGGTAATCTTTACAACATCAACAAAATACAATACTCGCCAGCGGTATGAAGTAGGTAAACCACTGCTAGTGGTGAACCATTTAGGCAGCATATTACCCCTACTTACAATAATGGCCAACGTATTCATGAGGATTGGGACATTTCCATTAGTGTTAATAGATACAGTATATAATAGATAGATAGATAGATAGATAGTATTGTAACCTAGAAAGGGTTACTGAATGAGGAATAACCAAATGGAGCTTTTAAATGAAATGGTAATCATTATAACATCAAGAAAATACAATACTCGCCAGCGGCGTAAAGTAGGTAAGCAACTGCTTATGGTGAACTATTTAGACAGCATATTACCTCCACTTACAACAGTGTCCAACGTATTTATGATGATTGGGACATACGCATTAGTGTTCATAGGTACGGTGTATCACGTGAATCCTACGCAATCAACTGGAATTCGAATTCGCCTATTCGAATAACAATTCAGCGACATTATGAATTACACCACCCACACACCCAACCTCACAACGCCTGCTTAACTTAGCTGGTCGTACGCGAACATAATATAATCGTTCAAGTCAGTGTAAAGTGTTAGACCTATAAACCGCAATGAGTTACGCTCCTGGAAGATTTTGAATCCAACAGATTGAAGGTAATTTTCGAGATTAGCTGCCAATGTAACTTTATCGAACGGACTTGGCTTACCATTAAGAAAAAAGTAATTGATTGTGTCATCAAAACAGACTCTGAATCCGTAACTGATTACATCGGAAAGGAACAAAATATAAAAGGAGAGAATCAAGCATCATATTTTTTGTCTAGGTCTGTATATAATCTATACAGATATATACAAAAGTTATGCTTGAATCTAACCCAGTGTTTCTTAACCGTTCCACCAGGCAGACTAATTCGCTCTGAAAGGTAACCACTTGAACTCCCAGTTAACAGAAGAGTAATTTATTAATGATTTTTATATCTAAAAAAAAATCTTTATTTAAAAAAAAATCTACAGTCCCCAATCACATGTCTTACATGTCAAGTCAAGTCTTTGTAATTTGATATTTTAAACTGGATGCCAAATTCCAAATCTTTAAGCAAGTTTGGATAAACTTTTCCCTTTTGCCTTTTCCGACGGATTTAAATTAGTCATTATCTGTCTCTCAAAAAAGAAAAAATTCAGATTCTTTATAAATCCATTTAAATAAAAACTCTACTGTTTAAATATTCTATGTAATGTCTTACAAATAAATGGAGACTTCTTTATTATTTTCAATAATTTCATCACTTATTTTCCTTATTAAAATTTGAAATGCACCTCAGAGTTTGAGTAATACAAGTGGACGCTGAATTAAAATGGTTTAGAGACACTGATCTAACCTATTGCTTATTTGGTAAGGTATGCTTTTGATTTATACTATATATCATAAACGCACCTTACCAAATAACCACCGGTAGGAATGGAGAAAATAGATGATAATCGCTAAAAAATTGTAGTTTGTGAGGAAATCTATTAATGTTGGAATTACTCAGTCATAGACTCTGTAACATGTTCTCTTTCGTATCTTATCAAGCACTGGCATCAAATTCTTGCCGTTCAACGTAATATGGCCGCAAGCAGAGTATAAATGAAATGCTAATATTACCATTACTCCAAAGAAGGCATCGTGGAATGGCATACTCTATATATGCACGCACACACACGTATATATATATATATATATATATATATATATATATATATATATATATATATATATATATATATATATATATATACACACATATATATATGTATATATATATATATATACACACACACACATATATATATATATATATATATATATATATATATATATATATATATATATATATATATATATATATATATATATATATATATATATATATATATATATATATATATATATATATATATATATATATATAATTCTCAAAATGTGTCTATATGTATGTGTGTGATCGGATGTTGTTTATGCGTTTCACAGTTTTCATCCGATTTCGATGAAATTTTTTTTTTTGATAGGTAATTTTCAGTGCCGGGTTTTACTCCAAATTGGCTGGAAAAAATTACAACTGTAAAGGTGAAAAACCGAAAAAATTAGATGTTTTTACACTTTTCGCAAAAATCAAAGGCGAAATTTAATGTCTGGAAATAAAAACAAAACAACGTACAATCAATTTAGAGTGTTGATATCTAACGCAAAAGATTATTAGATTTATAAAAAGAAAATATATTAGAAATAAAAATTACCGTACCTTATTATGCCAGTCCATAGAAGAGGTTCCTTCTTTAGAAAGATTCAGAATGCAAAAACAGCTCTTTTCAGGGCCACGCCACATTGAATTTGGAAACCCCCACCATTTGGGGATTTGCCTCAGTTGCACCTAATTGTTGTTATTAATATTGATTTTCAGGTGGGTTGACTTTAAATTTAAACTGCTCCAATTGAATGGCAAAATTTCCCAGTAATGAAACACCTGGTCGAAGTCGAGATATACTGCTAGTTGAACTTGAAAATGATATTTTAAGAGAATGAAGTTGGAACGTTTTCAAACGAAATGCCTTTCTGCTTCCAACCCCAAACCTTTTGCAGAATCCAAGCAATTCACGGTATAATTTCATAAATTATTCATGCGAATATTCGCATTAATTGTCTGCGCCATTAAGATTTGTCCATTAGGTGCTTCAGACAAGATCCGGTTTGTTTATGAAAATTTCCAGTAATTAATTACGAGTTTTCAATATTAAAGAAAATATCCAATACTTTACCAGTTTAAAATCATTAGGGATGTATTCAAATTAGGCCCATGATATAACTTTCCTCGTGTGATAGTGGTTTTAATATGTAACCTTTAGCAAACGTTTTATCAGGATTTTTTATATATTTCTCAACTAAAATCGTTGATAACTAATAGTTCTATATAAGGACACCTCGGAGAAGGTGTCCTTATATAGAACTATTAGTTATCAACGATTTTGGCCATGATATCTAGCAAGTATCGAAAGATCAAGGTTTCCACGTCAGCGAACTCACTTCCTGAAAAGCGACAAGGATTAATTCAAAACAGCGCTGAAAGCTACAGAAACACAAGTCCCAAACCGTACAAACTGACGGTGTCTCATCACCATGGAAACCGAAAATATCGAAGCCACCAGAAGAGAAAATGAAGAAGTCAAACAACACGAAAGAAAGGCTTGAAACAAATCAACCTCGTCCGCCATCGGAATTATCAGGCCGTCATTGCCATCGACATTTCTATGCAAGAATCGGTCTATTTATTCATCAAACCCATCATCATAGAGGAAACGACTAGCAAAAGGAAATCAAATTCTTTGATAGGAGATAAAGACGATGACGATATAAGAAAGAAGTAAAAAATTTGGAGAGTCAAAATAGATTTTTTATTAAACCTTCTTTTAATCCTTAAAAACAGTTATTGCTATTCCGGTTTGCACTGAGGCAGGGTTTGCACTGCCTAGTCCAGAGTGAGACAAATTATTATGCGACAAATTTCACGAACCAGTGGTTGAATAATCTAGCCTATTTTCATGGTCAGAGAGGAAGAAGTTTCAATAAAAAACGACTGCCAAGGTACTGCAGTTAAGTTTTTTTATTTAATTTTTCTCGTGTTTCTTGTCATTGTTTATTCCTGGACATAAATTATCTAGAAATTGTTCTGTATGTCCGAGCGCTTTCGGCTATTCTTTTAGCTATTATCAAGATTAATTTTGCTTTTACTTTCAACCGAATTAATGAATTTACCTTTTATGTATGTATCTAGAGTTATAGGAGTGTTTCCCATACTTAATACTTCTCGAATTCTCTCTCGCGTGGTCATGTGTGACGTCATGAGTTGCGGTGCGATTTTCGCTTCCAGCGTCTTATATGCACGTGTTTATCGTTGCTTGGAAATCATCCATGTAAACAGAAACAGACTATCATCACATTCTTGTCCGTGTATTGCTTAATATATTGTAGTGTAATTGTGCTAAAATTGACAGCAAATTAGGCCTATTGCATCGATTTCACGTGACTTTGCAAAGTGCATCAATCTTTGCATCACAACTGGTGTAAAACATTGATGATCTTATCTGTTAATGTTCCAATTCAATAAAATGTGGAAAATTTAATTTCTTGAATATATGCATTTTTGCATATGTGTCCAGCCTTTACGGGCACCTCTTATATATATATATATATGTATATATATATGTGTGTGTGTGTGTGGGGGGGAAATATATAGAAAATAGGAAAGAGCATGATTCCAACACGCTTATATTGAAGTTTTCAGCTCTTGTTTTGAAACATGGGAACTCTTATGTAGCGTGTTGAATCCTATTTTAAATAAATAATTTTATATACACACACACACACACACACACACACACACACACACACACACACACACACATATATATATATATATATATATATATATGAGAAAAAACATAAAAAATCCAATCAGTAATAAATTACTCATGCCATCAGACCTATTGCAGCTTATAAAACATGCCAGATAAATATATATACTAAGATGAAGAAGTAAAAAATAGAATAAAAAATAGAATATACAAGAAGCAAAAATTATTTGACCCAGAAATGTTTTTTTATGCTTAGATGATGAATGGAGAGAAGACAAAGAAAATAAGAGTTAATATAAAGAGTCAGGTTAGGAAAGGAGATAGGAATTAGTCCAACAGTTGGCCTTGCATTTTTTATTCTATTTTTTTTTATTTCTTTATCTTTGTGTAGCTTATCTGTCTGGGAAATCTTGATCCCATTTCATAAAATGTAGTCGGACTGATGAGATGAATATGCTTATATTGATCGAAATAAATTTATGGATTTTTAAGGCCTTTTCATACTTATTCTTATAATAATCTGGTCTGTATCAATCATTGAGCATTTATATGTACTGTTAAGTCCACTTTGGAATAACCCCCCCCCACACATATATATATATATATATATATATATATATATATATATATATATACATAGTGTAACCCGGATATAAGAGACCTGGATATAACAGAAACCCGGATATAAGAGAGATTTTCTATGGTCCCAAATTAGAGCCCACGAGTGTGTGCGTATTGAGCATTGTTTAATAACACTGTTTCCTGGTTTAATTCAACTCTGACCATTAACTTTTTTATGATATATATATATATATATATATATATATATATATATATATATATATATATATATATATATATGTAAATCCGGATATAAGAGAGTTGTCGGGACCGGAGAAGTCTCTTATATCCGGTTTGGTCTATTTTGTATACATTAACACAGTCTCTAATTTGGGAACAGAGAAAATCTCTTATATCCGGGTTTCTCTTATATCCGGGTCTCTTATATCTGGGTTACACTGTATAAACATAAATACATACATACATACATATATATATATATATATATATATATATATATATATATATATATATATATTTTTTTTAAGTTATGCTATATTTATGGGATAAAGTGTTCGATATCAGTGATAGAGTGTATATAAATATAAAAGTTACTGCAATGTTGACTTTTATATATATATATATATATATATATATATATATATATATATATATATATTTATTTATTTAAAAATTTATTTCAACGTTACATAAGATTTCTCATGTTTCAAACAAGAGCCGACAACTTCAAGAAACATGAGAACTCTTATGTAGCGTTGGAATTATAAATAAATAATTATATTTATTCTCTACTTTGTATCGAGCACTATTTTTTAAAATAATAACAAAAATACTACAGAACTTTGGATTATTTACCTAACGAGTTCTTTCCTATTTTCTATATATTTTTCACACACACACACACACACACACACACACACACACACATATACACACATATATATTATATATATATATTTTTGATATAGTATTTTTGAAAGAATTTTTCGCCGTTACACAATTGAACTAGTTTATCTACAACATATGTATATCGTTATAATGGGGCCTTACATCAGTGAGGGGTGCCGGTGTGCAACTAAAACCGTTGAGAGGAAGGCCCCTAAACGGTGCACATTCTCTCCTGAAGGCCCCAGTTTAAATATAAATTCGAGAGGAACACATCAAAATTCAGTGAAGTCATATGCCATAGAGAAGCTCGGTGGAAGTGTCATTGGCATGAGGAGCATTACACATTCAGCTCGCTTCAGGTGAGTTTCAATTACTTTCCAGTAATTTCCTTCTTCTTCAAGTTCTAAAGGTGATGGAGGGAAAAAGAAAAAAAAAGACGTGAATTTGGCTATACTGAAAAAAATAATCTTTCAAAAATTTTGAAGCTGTCTGCGTCTCTTATTACGTGTGCAACGTCAAAAAAGTCCAGTCCGATGAAATCCTAACGGATGAGACGTCACAAAAAGAAAAGAAAAAAAAACGGATTTGTCTGAGCATCGTCTTCTGATTTCAAGCTCATAAAAATGATCACATAATTGTGTGTGGGGGAGGGTATATTTAGTTGATTTCTTTTTTCGGCCACGATGAGTGCTGTGTTCATCACTTTGAACCAGAGACAGATACAATCCATGCAATGGAAATATCCCTACTCCCCTGTTCCAAATGCCAAAGTGGTTTCATCTGCAGGAAAGGGTTCAGTTTTTATGGAAAATGCATTCTGTTTATTGACTATATTTAAAAGGACCACAACATCCTTGAAGAGTAATATGCCAACTTGCTGATATCTTACGATGGGCCATGAAGACCAACCACCCAATAAAACTGACAAAAGTCTTGTTTTATCAGGAAAGGCCCTAGCACACAAATCTTTGGTTGCAATAACTACCTCCCTGTAGCTTTTGAATAGTTGATTATCAACCCTTTCCTTTTGATGAGACTATCATCTGTTCCCCTACAGGAGAAGAAAATCTTTGTTCGGAACCAATATCACAGTGATGATGATGCCATATCAGTTTTTGATGATTTTTTGACCAATAGAAAGAACCGATCTCTTTTACCAGACAGATATCAGTTTACCTGAAAACGAACACTGCCGTTATTAATTAGGCAAATTGGAATTAATGTATTCAAGATTTCACAGCTTTAGTACCACTTCTTCATAGTCAGCCTATGAATCTTTCAGCCCATCCACGCACCTGGAAATAAACAATACAGTTATTAATAAGATGCATTGATATTGTTGCATTTCAGAATTTTAGCGTCACGTTTTTCATGGTCAGCCCGCGAATCTTTCAGCCCATCCACGTACTTGGAAATAAATAATGTAATTATTTATAAGATGCGTTGATAATAATGCATGCAAGACATCAAAGCTTTAGCATCACTCCTTAATAATCAGCCTATCAATCTTTCAGCCCATCCTCGTATCTTTAAATAAACAATGCAGTTGAAATTAATGCATGTTAGATTTCAAAGCTTTAGCATCATTTCTTCATGGTCACCCACTGAATCTTCCAGCCCATCCTCGTACCTAGAAATAAACACTGCAGTTATTAATAAGACTGGCTGAAATTAATGCATGCAAGATTTCACAGCTTTAGCACCACTTCTTCATAGTCAGCCTATGAATCTTTCAGCCCATCCTCGTACCTGGAAATAAACAATGCAGTTATTAATAAGACTGGCTGAAATTAATGCATGTACAATTTCACAGCTTTAGCACCACTTCTTCATATACAGCCTATGAACTATTCAGTTCACACTTTTACTTATCATCATGAACCCCCTGTCTGGGTGTGGTCGTAGAATCAGTTAAATGATTTCCAAGTTCCCGCCACATATAGTTGGTTAACCTGGAGAGATCTTCATTCTTGCCAAGAGCGTCTTGAGCATGTACACCTAGCGGCGTGTATCACTCTCGAGATCAAACCCCTGCCGATGTTCTCTAACTTGTAGTTTCCCCCTAGTCACGGACACACGGTCGTTGATCTGTCTATTCCTTGAAAGTCTAGGAAGCCTTTCTCCCAGCAATGCCGTGTATTTCTTACACCCCATGTAAGGCGCTAATACCGCTAAGATGCAGTGGGTAACCTGGGAGTGAAAGAGAATAGCAAGACTTTGTAGGAACCGGGAAACAAATCTTAAACAGGTAACAACTGATAAATCTTATTCAAAAGACCGTGAAGAAGATAGTCTACAAATAATTGATTGCATATGGAGCCTATTTTACCCCGTTGCAATTGATAGACGGGACGTTACAGTCATTTATACACTAATAATTAAAACGCCATTGCAGTGGTACTATTTTTCCTAATTTATACCCTTTTCAGAAAACAAGAAAAATAAGAATTACTTCCGTCTACGTGAACAATACATACGTAGATTTATTTGTCTAGCTCTATGCGAATTCTAATCATATGGGTCGGTCTTTAAGTAAATTGAATTGGCCGACATCAGTGATGTATTCGATTGCTATCATCTGACAGTCAAGTCAAGTTTGATTTGCCGAACAGAAAAGCTTCTCTTCTGAATTGGCTATCAGACGATAGGTAATGTTTGGAAAAGTGTTTTGTATCTACATGACATCAAAGTCTATTACTAAAGAACTACTTTGCGATTTCAGAGTCTGGAATTATGTCTGTCATGTCTGAACTGTTGGCTACTGGTTCGGTAGAATTCGCTAATAAAAGAAGCAAATCAAAGGTGAAAAGACCTATCACTTCAAGGTCGGTTTGATATTTACAAAATACATATATAGAAGGAAATATTCTAAGAAAAACGGGAGTAAATGATCGAACGCGGCTTCTAATTTTGGTTGGAATCAGAAATTATCACTTATTACTACTATTATTATTATTATTATAGAACCTGAAGATATACATCATAGGTTCTAATATAATAATAATAATAATTATTATTATTATTATTATTATTATACAACCTATAGATATACGTGTATAAGTTATGTAAATGTTAATTTCAAGGAACAGTGAAATAATAATAATAATAATAATAATAATAATAATAATAATAATAACAATAAAAATAAAAATAATAATAATAATGAGGAGGAAATCTCAAAATATGGCACATAGGAACATCAACAATCCCTGTTGGAGACTTCGGATTGGTTGGAAAAGATTCCAGTAGACTTATTTAAGGAATACCTGGAAGCCCATGCCTTAAAGAAATACAAAAAAAAATGTTCTCACGAGTACAATCCACACCTTACGAAGTGTGTTATCCATGTAAAATATACATGTGTGTGTGTTTTTTTTAATTGCAGTTGAATCAGTGGAAAATGTCATTTCGCCATTTCTGGCCTTTTGGCCTCTGGGCAGGACCAGGAAAATGTTTACAAACCAAAAATCAAAGGAAATAATAATAATAATAATAATAATAATAATAATAATTATTATTATTATTATTATTATAAAACCTATAGATATATGTATATAAGTTATGTAATTGTTAATTTCAAGGAATAGAGTGAAATAATAATAATAATAATAATAATAATAATAATGAGGAGGAAGAGGAGGAGATTTCGATTGCAAAGGACCTTCACATCAAAATCCCTGTTGTAGTTGGAGCCTCCGGATTGGTTGGAAAAGATTCCAGTAGACTCATTTAAGTGATTCCAGGAACCTCATGCCTTAAAGAAATACAAAAAAATGTCCTCAAGAGTACAGTCCACACCTTACGAAGGAGTTATCCATATATATATATATATATATATATATATATATATATATATATATATATATATATATATATATATATATATATATATATATATATGTATGTATACAGCCATGGCCAAAATTATGGAGCACCTATAAAATTTGAGATAATAGTTTAAACCTACGTATTTCATGGTTAAGAATCGTACAGTGAACAATTGAGAGCAAATGTAAAATATTTAACAGTAGATTGTAGTATTTTTTTTTTTGCTTTAAAGCCTCTCTCAAGAGCTTTAGCTGAGTTTCGTACTAAATTCATTCCAATATTCAAAATGATTTATTGTCATACTAAAGGTTGTTTCGTAATTTTCGGGTAATATTTGATTCCTACCAATGTATATTTAATTGAAAATGACTCCAAAGAAGCAGCTTTCAGCGATTAAAAGGGCACAAATTGTTGCTTTATCTGGTGAAAGGATATTCTCAGGTAGAAATTGCCAGGAAGATGGAATGTTCAAGGAAGGGGGTTCAAACAACGATTAAAAGGTACAAGGAAACAAAGTCTTTCAAAAACAGAAAAGGACAAGGCCGTAAAAGTCTACAACCGCCAGGGAGACAGATCTTTGAAAAGAGCATCCCTTGCAGATAGGAGGAAAAGTTCTTCAGAGCTTGCTGCTGAACTTAGGAGGATGCAAACAAAAACATATCAGCTCGAACAATGAGAAGAAGGTTATTAGAAGTGGGATTAAAAGGATGCAAAGCCAGGAAGAAGCCATACTTGTCTCAGGCCAACAAGAAAAAAACGACTGAATTTGCAAAAAAACATGAAAATTGGACACCTGATGATTGGGGCAAAATTTTTTGTGTCTGACGAAAGTAACTTTGAGGTAAGTTAACAGCTTCTATTTCCTAAACTTTGGATGTAATAATTGAAATTTTTTATGTGAATACACACCCATAACATTTATTCAAAATTGTAACAAATTCTTTTTTTTCATTTGGCAGATTTTGGCAGCCCTGGAGAGGCATTTCATCCTGATTGTGTGGTTCCAACTGTAAAATTTGGAGGAGGAAGCGTAATGGTTTGGGGCTGCATGGCTTCTTCAGGCACTGGAATGTTATACACATGTTATACACAGAATGAACTCCACAATTTATACTAACATGCTGGACCAGGTTTACAGAACCTCTTTGACTAAAATATTTAATAATAACATTCCAAGTGATGTAATCTTCCAACAAGACAATGCTCCATGCCATACGTCAAAAGTTTCAATCGGTTGGTTTGAGAAAAAAGGGATTACAGTGATGAAGTGGCCCCCTCAATCCCAATACCTAAATCCCATTGAAACTTTGTGGTCCCAATTAGGGAAAAGAGTGAGAATGCACAAATGTTGATCAAAAAAAGAATGAGAGGCCAAACTTCATGAAGAGTGGCAGAAAATAGATCCTACCACCTGCAACAACTTCGTCAATAATCTGCAAAAACGAATAAAAGCTGTTCTAAAGGCAAAAGGAGGACATACCAAATATTGATTGTTGTTATTAATGTTTACTCCACTATTCTTAACCTTTAAATATATAAGTTTGAATCATAATTTCGATTTTTCATTGGTGCTCCATAATTTTGGCCAAGGCTGTATATATATATATATATATATATATATATATATATATATATATATATATGTGTGTGTGTGTGTGTGCGTGTTTTAATTGAAGTTGAATCAGTGGAAAATGCCGTGACGCCATTTCTGGTCTTAGGTCACCGAGCGGGACATGGAAAATGTGTACAAACCAGAAATAAAAGGAAATGATAATAATAATAATAATGCAGATCATTAACATTTACATAACTTATATACATATATCTATAGGTTGTATAATAATAATAATAATAATAATAAGTAAAGGAAATTGCAACTGCTTCACGGTCAGTAATCTGCCTGTACCAAACAAATTAATGTAGACAAACCCGATAACCATCAATGGCTACCTTGTGCAGTGTAAAACGTTGAATCCGTAATTTTTATCGTTACTGCAAAGACCATCGCTTGCTAACTAGAAATTACCTAGGACACATACTGAAAAGTTTTGTAAGCTCAAAATGCAAATTCTATGATAAATATCCTGAAACAATCGACCATCTTGCATCGGTTGCCCGGTATATAAATCTCGGCATGAAAGAGTGGGCCAATATCTCTCCTGAGATATCTGCAACACTTACGGAAAGGAAACTCAAGAAATTGATATGAGCACCACCCAGACT
>CAHIKZ030001824.1:1365000-1437500 GCA_903632075.3 Acanthosepion pharaonis | reverse complement strand
TGTCTAAATATTATTTAACCGGTCCGATTATTGATCTGGAGAGAGAGAGGCTGGCTAGAGGTTCACTGAAAATTTCTCTCCGTCAATTCTTGTGTGCGCAATCCTAAGACGGATATGCAATGTAATTGGCCCTGATCTGGCATCTCGTCTGCAGCCGCTCTCTCACAGACGTGCCGTTGCCTCCCTCTGTCTTTTTCACAAATACTTTCACAGTAACTGCCCCGATGAGCTGCTTTTGCTGGTTCCCAGACTTTATGAATTTAAGCGTTCAACTAGGCTGGCATCTCATTCACACCCTTTTACTGTTAAAACTGTTAAATGTAGCCGTCTCTTCTACTCCAATAGCTTCATATCTCGCACTTTTAGCATGTGGAACTCCGTCACCATTTCGTGTTTTCCTGATAGCTATAATCTGCAACTATTCAAATGTACAGTATTTACATTAGTCGGACTATTGTCCTCATCTTTGTCGCCATATTTGTCACAACGTTTCGGCCGTTGTACGCTCCGGCCTTTTTCAGGTGGTTGGAATTTCGAACTGAACCCTTTATTTCGATCACTGGGGTAGGTTGTTCTAGTAGACTGTATTCCTGGTTAAGGCAGTGGAGAACTTTCAGAGGGAAAATTAGCAGGAGATAACTCATAACTGACATCCATCAAACATGGCACGTGGAACTAGAACAGTCTACCCCAGTGATCGAAATAAAGGGTTCAGTTCGAAATTCCAACCACCTGAAGAAGGCCGGAGCGTACAACAGCCGAAACGTTGTGACAAATATGGCGACAAAGATGAGGACAATAGTCCGACTAATGTAAATACTGTACATAATACCTCATCTCAGAAATATATACAGAATCTATTCAAATGTAATATCAATCGACGTCCCCAGATGCCCTGATCTATCCCCTAACCTTCTCTTCCTCCTTTTCTCTATCACTCCTCTTTGCTCTCGCTCCAACTCCCTGTAACCCCTTGCGTGCTAGTAGCTTCACGTCTTGCTTGGGTTTGAATGCTTAAAAAAAAACATACCTAAGAGTTAGCGAAGAAGTATGCAATAGAGCATTTGCAGATGAAGAAGACGGTAAAAAAAGAATACTATAGGCGTGTGCTTCTGCTTTTAGATACGAAGTTGAATTCTCAAAACAGAATATCAGCCAAAAACACCTTGTTTGCCATTAAATGGACCATAGATTACATTAAGTGAATGGATGTCAGAAAGCGTCTTACGACTGCATACTTCATCCTAAGGCTGAATACTGACCGTTCTTTATGTGACCATATCCGAAGAAGGAAGAGGATTAGTTCAACTAGACCTGTCTTAAAATAAACTATAACAATCTATCTTCAAAGATACCTGTAAACTATGAAAGACTGCATAATGGTCAGGTTCAAAGAGCATGAAAAAAAATTAGTGGCTCTGGGTTGGTGATTGGTTGGAGAAGTGCAAGTAAATCTGATACACCTACTGCAGCAAATGTAAGTTACCAAGTGCAGAAACGATAGCAATATAAATCTCTTCAAGGTCAATACTCTGCTCTTGCCAAACAAACTAATGTAAACAAACCCAGTTATGTAGTGCGGGATGAAAAGATGGAACTGAAGGTTTTATTCTGGCAGCACCGGCCCAATACTTGCTAACTAGAAATTACAGAGAACACATATGGAAATATTGTGTTTGCCCAAAATGCAGATTCCGTGATAAATATCCAGAAACACTTGAACTTGTACCAGATTGCATGGTATTCGCATCGGCTTAGTATAAATCTCTGCATGATAGAGTGGGCCAATAGCTCTTCTGAAACATCCGCAGCATTTAGGGAAAGGAATCTGCAAGAAACGGGTATATAATCCACTCAGACACGGTTACAGTCATAAATCCTGTAACAATTTTATGGGACGTTATAATACCCACAGACAAACTAATCAGAGATAATCGCCTATACATAGAGATCTAGGATCAGGTAAATATGCTTTATGAATGAAATGGTAGTTTTTGCAGACTGTAATATATCTTTGAAAATCACAAAAAAAAAAAAAAAACAACTCTCAAAATACAAGGATCTTAAATTGGAAATCTAAAATAAATATAGCAAGTGAAGACATCAATAATTCAATTCTAGTTGAAATCCTCGGTGTCATTGAAAATTTTTCGATAGACTCATTGAAGCGATGCCTAGTACTTCTTGACTTAAAGAAATGCAAATCACTATACATCTATTACTTTATGAAGAGCTTTATCTATGTAAAATGTGCGTGGTATTAGGTTGTCTATTGTCTTTACAAAAAATATTCAACAGAAAATGTCTCTAACCTTAGGACCATTGATGGGACCCGGAACGAAATGTTTACAACAGGAAATAAAGAAATATTATTAAATATATACATTTCAATGCAGATTTTAACTACTATACTCATTCAAATGGCATCATAAAATTAAGAAAAACGCTGCTGCGCATGACAGCTACATATCCAACCAACTGTATCAACGAGTGGAGTATTGGAAAGCATTATAAGCATTAGGATTCATATAGTGTATAAATATTTTAATACAATGGAAGGACTGTGGCTGTAAGAAACGAATGGCAAACATAAATTGTTATCTATTTTTATATACCGTTAATCATACCATAAATTTTTCGAGGATATGTATATATCTATTACTATTTGTCCTACAAGTAGATACTGTAACACATATGAAGGAAACAAGAAGTGAGTACGACCGAAGAACAAGGAGGAGATAATTGTATTATTACCCAAAGGGAAAATGGCCAGCTCGCTGGTGTCTTTTTTCTTTCTTTGCTGGGTAAATGTGGTCTCGTGCGTTTTCCTAGTCACCGCTGCCACCCGTGTTTCAGTCCCTCGTAGTCTGCACAGCAACTGAAGTTCGTCACGAGACAAACTGAAGTCACTCAATGAACATCACGTAATCCTAGTTAATTAGTCGAACCAAGAGTTAGATGACAACGCACTGCGTCCCTCGGCAATGATCATTATATCAGTCACTTGAGGTTTCTGGTTAAAATATTGGATGAAAGAATACATGAATACATACATGAATACATACATGAATAAACACATAAATATATACATACATACATATATGGATACATGCATACATGAATACATACATAAATACAAACATACATGAATACATACATAAATACATACATAAATACATTAATACATACACACAGGAATGCATACATAAATACATACATAAATGCATACATACATAAATACATACATACAGAAATACATACATGAATGCATGTACACACGAATACATATATACATAAATACATACATAAATACATGCATGAATATATAAATACATACATACATGAATTCATACATAAATACATGAATACATACATCAATACATGAATACATACATACATGGATGCATACATGCATACATGGTTATGTACATAAATACATGCATATATGCAAACGTGAATACATACATAAATACATGATTACATACACACATGAATAAATACATACATAAATACATACACACATAATGCATACATACATAAATGCATACATACATAAATACATATATACATACATAAATACATAACTGAATACATGCACACGAATACATGCATACATAAATACATACATACATAAATGCTTGCATACAGGAATACATACATAAATACATATATACATAAGTACATACATGAATACATAGATGAATACGTAAATAAATACATGAATACATACATACAGGAATACATAACTGAATAAACACTTACGTACATACATAAATACATACATACTTACATAAATATGTAAATACATACATGAATATATGCATACGTGAATACATACATAAATGCATACATGAATGCATACACAAATACATGGAGCAGTATTCCAAAATTCAATCATAAAGAAAAAGTTCCGAAAAGAATATTATAGCTAAGTGCATTTCATACTAGAACTAAATGGAGCCAATAAAATGAAGGCTATCAACACCTTAGCTCTACCATAGTAACATACAGCTTCAACATTGCTAAATAGAAGTTTAATGGCCTTAAAAGATTGGACGCCGAGACGAGACAAATGCTTACCCCTATGAGGATTCATCTCAAGAAAACAGAAGTTGATAGGATATAAGTACCAAGTTCTTTAGGAGGCCGAGGTCTAATCCAACTTGAACTAAGTATAAAAGGTACAACAATCGGATTGGAAGCCGACCTCACAAAAACCAATAACCCTCTCCTACAAATAGTAAAACATCATATCCGCTCCATCAATAAAGAAGCTGCAATCTTCAAGAAAAATCCTAATAAACATGAAATACAAGCAACAAAAATGAAGCGAATACCATCTACGCCAATAAAAACAAAAAAGAAAACAACTCGGCCAAATTAAATTACAAAAAAAAATAAATAAATAAAACTTCGAGGACAAGGCGTTTTATGGCAAATACATAAAAAAAGCACGAAAGAAGCAGATGTGAACAAACAGAAAACACATCAGCACCCGGCTGAAAGCCAAAACAGAAGTCCGAATTATTGTAACTCATGACCAACACCTCGCAACCAGATGCTATCTCTGTCACATAATCAAGGTTGGAGCTAACCGCAAATCCAAGATTTGTGGAAAATATGATGAAACTGTCGCTCAATATTATCTCAGTATGTCCGGAACTGGCAAAAAATGAATATACCCGCAGACAAGTTAGCGATACCGGAAGATATGCAAGAAGCACAAAATCGAAACCGAAGAGAGAATTTAAGCCCACTAACTGGACACATTTACCCAAAATAAGGACGTATCGATCCCCTGGGAGATGCCACTTGAAATTGACGGGGAATTAACATCTAACAGACCTGATATTATCATAAAAGACAAAAAATTCAGGAAGTGTATGCTTATTGACATAGCAGTACCACCTGAGAGAAACCCCTCAAAAAAAAATATCGAGAAATTGTCCAAATGCAGGGATATAGAGATCGAGATTAACAGGATGTAGGGAATAAAGACTGAGGCTGTACCAATAGTAATCGAAGCTCTGGGCCTCGTGGGAAAATGAATGGAAAAATTTACTAACTGCACCAGGTAAGATCAAGATACAAGTTACACAAAAGATCGCCCTATAAGGAACATCTCATATTTATTGTTGTTATTGCAATATTTTGTTTAAGTTGTGTTATATTCCGTGCTAAGGGAATAAACACATAACACCAGGCGGATAATAGAAGAAAGGTTTATTGGACACAACAAGTAGAATATGAAATACGGTACAGTTATATACACAGGTCAATCTAGTAGTGAGTGCCACTAATTGGAAGGTTGGACGTGCTTGCGTCGTCTCGCTCTCACACTTCTCTCACTCGTCCTCTTGAGTCTCTCGTAGACGGTTGACTTTATAGGTACTTGTTACCTAGAAAATGATCATTCATGGGGGTGATTGGTTATTCCATTGCATCAAGTTGTTAAGGTCAAAGATTTCACGATGCGATGAGAGAATTTCTACGGACGTTTTTTTTTGTCATAGTACTCGCCATAAACTTATTAACTCATTGCCTTTATAATTAAAATTTGCCAGATATTTAAAATAGGAAAACCGTGATATTTTCACAGATTAATAATAATAATAATAATAATAATAATAATAATAATAATAATTAAAAAATCTGAATATGGCTAGAAGGTAGAAATAATAAAATGTCTGTGTGTGTGGGGAGAATTCGGAATCTAACGTCGAACTGAAATAATGCAGACGACAGTGTTAGAATAATCGTCTCGAATATCGAGTATTGTTCTTATTGAGAAGAGAATTGCTTTAACTTAATCTCCAGTAAAAGCTACCATATACGACCAGTGTTAAAAGTTAATGGGTGCAAATAGAAAGTAGTTGCTTAAATTGGAAATCCGCGCCAAAACTGAAACTACTAAGACGACAGAAAAGGTAAAACGGGACAGAATACGGAGGAGACAGTTTCGTGTAGTGAGGAGAATTGATTTAACTTAATCTACACCGAATGCTACCGGATACGACTGGTCTGAAATTTCAATGAATCCAAATCTTAAGTCGCTGGAATTTTTCAAACACTGCCAACGCTGGGGTTAGCGAACTAGTAAGAAAAGTATTGACGATTTGAGGAGATTCGTTATTATTCTGTCTCCAATGATAAACATCAGATTTTGTGAACTACTACTAATAATAAAACTAATAATATTATTACTAAAGACACCCATGATTGATTAAACTACTACGAATTGCATAACTATAAAATACCAATCGGAAGTCTCCAAGTTTATGGTTGCCTTTTTAACCTAACAACTTTAAGAAAATATTACAATAAAAACCCCAATGTCGTCATTATTTAAGGAAGAGGGTTTAAAAATGAAAATACTAAAAACTGAAAAGCGTTTCCATTGAAGCAAACGCTAATGAGCGTTATAGTTTCTCTCTCTCTCTCTCTCTCTTTTCTTTCTTTCTTAATCTGTCACGCGAACATAACAAAGAAGTAAAGAGTCATCGGAAAGATTATTGAGAACTAATCAGTAAATATACGCCTGCGAAGATTTGCTAAGAAAAGTACGGTTTCGTCTTGAAATACGTTACACTCGACTTTAACGTCCGAGTTAACACAATAGTGAACACGTAATTGGAACCTGCATTTACTAACCACGCTACAAGGCAGAATGTGGCACAAGGCCGATTTTTTAGTGGGCTGAATGCAAGCCTATCGGGCAAAAATTCCACGTCAGCCGTGTATACACGGGGTCGAATTTGTCTAGCTCCTCAGACGAAACTCTGCTCGTAGGCAGAGCCCTGTCTGGGTTCCTAACTGCCCGAAGACAGAGACCACAACACGTAATTGTAACCTCCTCAGTCAGTGTCATGATATGTCTATTTATTGTAAATGGCGGCCTACATTTCCATTGTTAAGAGATTCACGTTCAAACTCTGGTGTCAGCAGTGACACTTTTCATTCATTTTTGACACTTTCTTTCTTTCTTTCTTTTCTCGTCCTGGGTATGATGATAAACTACATCCGGCAGCAAGTCCTCTGATCGGGTAGTTTTGAGGAACCTGGAGCCTCCCTTCAGTCACTGTTGTTCGCAGGCCCGATATGACGCGGGGTCGTATCACCTGTCATGGGCAAGTAGTCAACCCCCAAAGTGGAGACAAAACACTAAGAATTTAAAAAAGAATATAGTAAAATATCAGAAATAAATTTCTGAAAAAAAAAAATACCAGCCATACATTTGACACTCGACAAAAAAATAACCCTCTTTACAAAAATACATAAATGAAACCTGATCTAAAAACTGATTTCTTCCAAAGAATATATTTTCCATTCATACGAACCTACCTGAAAAACCTTGATGGTGTCAAATAACACATTGGGGTTAATATTCCATTAAAAAAAAATAAACCCATGCAAACCTTTCTTTGCCTAAAACTAAACAGCACCTTTGTCATACTTTTTTTCTTTTCAATTTATAAAATTAACAGTTTCTGTAAAAGTCAGTAATTTTGGTGTATAGTTTACGTCAAAATTACCAATTTTCACTTTTCCATCAACTCCATTTTCTGACACCTGTCACGAAGCGAGAAGAAACTTATTTAAATACTTTTTTTTTAAATTAAAAGAAAAATGTCTACCTCTCGTTAAAAGAGAAACTGTTAATTTGATGAATTGTAAACAAGATTAAACTAAAATTACTTTTTTTTCTTAAAAAACAGTGAAAAACATTTTTTTTTTTTTGCGAAGTGGGTATTTTCTTACGCTTCTGTTGAAGTAGCAAGTAGCTTAAACAGTTGTTGAGAGACAAATAGTAACTGACGAAATATTACGGTAGGCAGCATATGACAAAATATTCGTGACTGCATGTTCTCAATCCAAGTCACCATTCGCAACTTGTAACAAGGTATTGACACTAAACTCTTTGCCCACACAAGCTGTAACATCGTAATTGTGAGTTCTATTTCTGAGCCGGTCAGTGTGGAGTCGAACTCAGTGGAAATGGACGAGCAGTAACTGAGTAGTAATATAAGTAAGAACTAGACGAGATATCCCTACACATGGGCAGTGGAACGAGAACAATCTTCCCCTATAAATTTAATAAAGGTTTCAGTTCAAAATCCACTGTAGGTTACTTTTACATACCGTACCTATGAACGCTAATTGGTATGTCCCAATCCTCATAAATACGTTAGACACTATTGTAAGTGGAAGTAATATCCTAAGTGGTCTACCACTAGCAGTTGTTTACGTACTTCACGCCGCTGGCGAGTATTGTATTTCGTTGATGTTA
The DNA here is from genome assembly GCA_903632075.3 of Acanthosepion pharaonis. NCBI lineage: Eukaryota > Metazoa > Mollusca > Cephalopoda > Sepiida > Sepiidae > Acanthosepion > Acanthosepion pharaonis. The sequence continues at coordinate 1,429,213 of CAHIKZ030001824.1, read as the reverse complement.
TAGAGATTCCTATTCCATTTTCAACCTCCGTTTAGTAACCTTTTCTAGGGTACAACAGTAACCCAGCTCAATATACATATGATGAAGCCGTAGGGCACAGCACCCGAAACGATGTGATAAAAACAACAACAATAAAGATGATGGTAATAGTCCGAATATAAATAGAATAAGAATAAGAACTCTCTTTTTCATTGTGTGTTGATAGTTAAAAAACTAGTCTGGTGGAATATTACTACAGAGTTTGGTGCGGTTCTCGTTGTGATGTTCCCATACGTAGATTTTGAGCCTCGTGGAAAACTTGTTTCTTGTGGTAAACTAATCTAATCTTGAAAAAGTAACATCCAGAGAGAGAAAGATAGAAAACTACTTTCATGTAAGCGAATGGTGTACGCCTAACTATCGTATTCACACTTCATTCACGTATTCACTGCTTCAATTAACTCTACGAGTACCAATGCTTGCTAGACGGTCAGGGAATCGGCGAAGAAACCAGATCTTCTACCATCCTTCTCTATTGAGGTATGGCTATACACTCAACAGCATTAAAAAACAAAAAAAAGAGACCTTAATTAAGATATCTATATTTCTGAAATTAGATATCGTAATTATTTACATTATTCAGACAGTTGTCTTCATCATTATTAAAAGACTTAATTAAGATATTAAAAAAAAGACCTTAATTAAGATATCTATATTTCTGAAATTAGATATCGTAATTATTTACATTATTCAGACAGTTGTTTTCATCATTATTACTGCCCCAAAAAAAGACCTTAATTAAGATATCTATATTTCTGAAATTAGATATCGTAATTATTTACTTTATTCAGACAGTTGTCTTCATCATTATTACTGCCACCCAAAAAGACCTTAATTAAGATATCTATATTTCTGAAATTAGATATCGTAATTATTTACATTATTCAGACAGTTGTCTTCATCATTATTACTGCCCCCAAAAAAGAACTTAATTAAGATATCTATATTTCTGAAATTAGATATCGTAATTATTTACATTATTCAGACAGATGTCTTCATCATTATTCCTGCCATATTCACGTTGTACGCTCCGGTCGTTTTCAAGTGATTGGAATTTCGAAGTGTGGCCGTTATTTCGTCAACTGACGTTAATTGTTCTATTTCCACGTGCCATACCTGTTCTGGATGTCTCAGTTATTATTGTTAAAACACAATTCTTCAAGTTTTTGTTCACCACTGCATTAGCCAGATGTTGAACTCACAAGTCAAGTCACTGGATTCAGTCAACGCTTTTTCCACTGGGCCATATGTCTTCGAGTTTTGGGGACTTATAAATTTAATGTCTTAGTAAGCATTTTTTACGAGAGCTGACTTAAGATCGTTAAACTATCAAGACCAATGGTCATCTAGAAAAATGGCGTAAACTGGGCTCCATAGCGATGGATTTGATTGAGGTCTACCTAGCCTGAGGCAAACAGTCAAGTTAGATGAAACTTCTTGTCAGAAAATTGGTCATCTCGTACAATAGAATAGAGTGGGCTCGATAGCTATAGATGCAGTCAATGCCATAGCATCATTTGGCGGAGGGATATGTAGACTGAAATCAATGGCCAAGGCAGATGAACATTCTTACTGGAACAACGGTCACCTAGTACATTAGAGTACACTAAGTATCATAGCTATAGATAGCCAATGACACAGCATCACTTGACGGAGAGCTACCTAGCCTGAGTTCAACGGCCAAGACGGTTGAACCTTCTTGTCGGAGCAGCAGTCATCTAGTAAAATATAGTAGACTGGCTCCATAGCTATATATCTAGCCAATGACATAGATCATTTGGCGGAGGGCTATCTTGCCTGAAGTTAACGCCCAAGACTGATGAGCCTTCTGGTCGGAAAATTGGTCATCTAGTACAATAGAGTAGACTAAGCCCCATGGCTAAAGATCTAGCCAATGATATAGCATCATTTGGTGGAGGGATACGTAGACTGAAATCAACGGCTAAGGTGGATGAACATTCTTACTGAAAGAACGGTCATCTAGCTCAATAGACTAGGCTCCATAGTTATAGAGGCAGTCAAAGACAGTTGTTTTTGGTTATTTGATAGATTTTGGCTGGCGTGTGCGTTATGTGAATTTTAAATTTGATACTGCTGCTCTCCGGATAGAAATCGTACTGGTATGATATACAGTGTAACCCGGATATAAGAGATCCGGATATAAGAGAAACCCTGATATAAGAAAGATTTCCTCTGATCCCAAATTAGAGCCTGTGTTAATGTATATAAATTAGACCAAACCCGGATATAAGAGAAACCCGGATATAAGAGACTTCTTCTCCGGTCCCGACAACTCTCTTATATCCGGGTTACACTGTAAATGCGAACTGTCCAAAGTATACATTCATCTACTAGAAATCCTCGTAATTCCACACACTACTACAGAACTTACAACCAAAAATGAAATTCAGCCAATAATATAATTTTAACGAATTAGCATTTTTAGATATACTCATTAGAAATAGAAACAACCACATAATCACAGATATCTACCACAAACCCACAGACACCCAACAATACCTACAACAATACCTACATTTTAAGAGCCTTCACCCAAAAATCTCTCTGAAATTTATCCGCTATTGCCTAGCACGTAGTGTTTGTACTATAGTGACCGACAAACACTTCGAAAACTGTATAGAACTCTAAAAAAATGTGGCTCCCGCAACACTAATAAACAAAGATTTTGAACTAGCAGAAGAAAAAAAAAACTTTTGGATCAACTATGAAATCCTAAAAGACGTATCTTCGAACAAACCCTAGCATATGTCTCAACATACAATAAGAACAATCCAGAAATATTTAGGGAAATTACAAGAAATCTAGACCTACTTAACAATAGTAGCAAAATGAAAAATATACTAAAAACAACCAAAATAATTAAAAGCAAACGTCAATCTAAAAACGTGCAACATATATTAACCTCATCAAAATTTAACCAACACCATATACAGTGGGATCATAATATGCTACAAAAAAAATGATGTGGGGTTGGTGATGACATTATAGAAGGGAACTCCTGTACCTCTGATAACCCCACAACTATATTCACAATAAATAAAAAATTAAACTGCAACTCTAAAAATGTGATCTGTGCATTCAAATGCACGAAATACAAGAAGTCATATATAGCAGCGGCCAAGCACTTAACAACAGGGTTGCCCTTCACAAATGCAACAACTAATTAACCGACAAATACAAACTCTCTGTATCGCAACATATCTATAAATGCAGTCGCGGCACATTTAACATTATGCCAATATACCAAACAGACAACTACTCTTCCTTACAAATTCAAGACAAATTTAAACCAGCAGTAAACAGAACATGACCCCACAGACATGGACACACTGCATGCACACATGATGTCCAGATGCACTGGTTCGGACGGCACATATACATACACGTACGCACGCTCAAACAGGTATCAATGGAGAACAAACAAATAGCAAAAAAATATATACATACACTGGCAAAAACAGATAGACTATTCATGGGCACACACGCGAGCCCTACGCAACACAGGAAGAATATGTATGTGAGGGACTATATATATATATATATATATATATATATATATATTTACAAATATATAATTGGTGTATACGGAATGAATTCCAATAACCAACAATTACTATTCTTAAAAGTGTGCTCAATACAAAGTAGACCAGATAAAATTATTTATTTTTAAAAAATTTATAACATAAATATGTTACAAAATCACTACAAAAATAGATATTTTAGTGAGGATTTGGAATGTAAAATAAATGGTGTTTTCTACATTCAATATCATCACTTGATAAGACACCGGGGGTGTTGAACCAAAATGGCTATTTTTGTAGTGATTTTATAACATATTTATGTTATAAATTTTTTTAAATAAATATATATATATATATATATATATATATATATTATGATTCATTCATGTGTAACCTAAAGGGACACATAACGCACACATGATACACAAATATAGAAATAGTCTCAGGGGTGATGTGAGGATAGGGGAGATCTATCATCAACACATCTGTCATCGCCACCACAAAGACCAAGACTTTCTTACCACTTAGGCAGAAATTCACTTTTGTCAACAGTCCAAAAATGAGATCAAGCCTCGCGACAAAAACAGAAAACGAACAATGAAATATTTACAGAACAAAAGGAAATTTTATTCCTTTAAAAATTGATTCATTTAATTTCCTTGAGAAAAATTACGAGACCAGAAACGCGTGTAGCAAAAATACGAAGAATAAAATGTAATATATATATATATATATATATATATACTAAAACAGATTCACATTATAACCAAAAACCTTTGAATTTTCTTTGTTTTATATATATATATATATATATATATATATATATGACGCATTTAGTTTTTGTGAAGCATGAATTATTTCAAGCAGATTTTGCTGCATAGAATAGATATGCTCTGTTTATAAAATTTTATATTTTTTTAAAAATCACCATCACAACAGAATTCAGATTTTGTCGCAATTAACTTTGGTTGGCGCTTTCCTTGATGAATGTCATCTTAACATCCAGAAGCTGATTAAAACACTGGATGGATCAGTATAAAACTAAATAGACATAATATATTTATATTATTCAATGAAACATGTTTGAATATACGGTACCTTGCATGATGGTCTTGAAAAGGCTGCCGTGTTTTGTAATGAGAGGCACGACAGCTTGTGCATGATCATCATCCAAGGCAGCATTGAAGGTGGACGTAGGAGAGGGCGCCAACCAAAAAACTGTTTAGACAAGTCAAAAATGGACAGGTATGAGAAATGCTGATGGCTGACGTTAATAGATCGTTATGGAAAAAAGGTGGTGTGGCTTCTGCATTCGGATCCGCCGACCTACGATTATAAAAAGTCAAGGGATGATATATATATATATATATATATATATATATATATATATATATATACCATAAAAAAAGAAATATATATATTTGTACAAAAAAAACCTAAAAATTTAAAAAACTCAGCGTTGCGAAAAACAATAACACATTTCTCATAATTTTCTCCCAGATTATTTTTCATTGTCCTCTTATTACCGAAAACAAGAACAAATCTATTTCCATAACTGAGGATGTCTGTAGGAACAGACGAAAGCTTGTAAAAATTAAAAAGACCTTATGAAACTGGAATTTATAAACAGGGATCATATCATTCATATACAGGTTCGGGGTTGGTGTATCGTATTTATATTGTTTGCGAAGATGTATTCTCGCCATTTAAATCATTAACCTCTATATTTGTTTTTTGTATGAATGATTCATGAATTTTTATATATATATATATATATATATATATAATTAATAGCAAGTATTTTTTGAGACATGTTTGGTTGAATAATATCGGCTAGTTTAGTCTCAATATCTTTTTCAAATTTCAGAATTAGTTGTTTTATGAAATTTCCATTATTTGGACTATTGTCATCCTATTTTTCGCCGTATTTATTACAATGTTTCGGTCGTTGTACGCCTAGGCCTTCTTCAGGTGGTTGGAATGTCGAACTTAACTCTTTATTTCGCTCATTGGCGACAAAGATGAGGAAAATTGTCCGAATAATGTAAATAATATACATAATATCTCATTTCAAAAATATAGACAGATACTCAACAAATTTCATAATTATTTTTAATTTTTTTTTCTTTCAGATTACATTCGACACGGGAACTCGGCTGGTCTTTGCTACTCCATCCGCCATATCGAACTGACTTTACACCAACCAGCCATTATCATTTTTGATCGCTGCAAAACAATTTGATGAGGGCAAACATTCTCTGACGAAATCCAGATTCAAGAGTTCTTCAAAAAACTTGTTCATATCAAAGAGCTGCATGATTCAAAGCAACAAGCCATTGAAAATAATGGTGAATATATAATTAAATATAATTGCACTTTTATTGTTTGATGAATGAAGTTGATAAACAAAAGCTGCTATCATGAGTTAGCCTAATAGTACTATACGTACGGGTATATCTGTCAATGAGGCCCAGTTGCAATTCAGCTACGACTTATATTATTCAATGGATACATTCCATTTGAATTATTCCATTGTACTTGCAACAAGTGAGATTAAATTCATATTCTTTTCTATGTGCCGTGGTCCTTCATGACGTTGTTGATCATGGCTCTCCGCAATTTCCTGTCCATTGTAGTTCTCTCCTAACCCGGGTGCTGCAATCTATTTTCACAAGCTCGTCGGGTAGGTTATGCACACATTATCTCTGACCTTCTTGTCTTTACCATGTCTTGTCGGTGTTAATTTTTCTAAGCCCTCTTTCCTCATAATGTGTCGTAGAATTTCCAACTGATCCTTTCAGATGTTATGCAAAATCGTCCTTTTTATTCTCATTTCCTTCTAACTTAGATCGTGTTCTCAGCATCCTCATGTAGAAACACGTTTCTGACGCTTCAAGTATCATCTTCATCTGTGTTGAAACTGTCCAGCATTCACTTGCATATAGGATAACGGATAATCCATTGTTTAGTAATATTTCCTTTGTTTCTAACACCTTTTTTTTTACCGTATCTTAATATTTTGCTTATCTTTTGAAATGTCTATTTACTCTCCCAATAGATCTTCGGATTTCGAAGTGACAATTTCCGTCCTCTGTTAAAACACCTCCCAGCTATGTAAATTGTTTTTGCTTGATTTTGTTATTTCCACTTTGTAAATTGAATGTTTGGCTGTACCTTTTGCTGACAACCATGCATTCTCTCGTCTTACAATTGAAGTTTAATCCTTTCTTCTCGCTTTCCTTCACTGTAGGAGTTCTTGTATGTTCTTTTTTTGTGTCTGTTATCAACACTGCCCAGCACTCCTTGCCATATAAGAGGAGCGATATTATATAATAATTAAGAACGCTTTTCATTGTTTCTAACAACGTTTTCCTAATTCTTAATACCTTCCTTAGCTCTTAGAAGGCAACTTTGCCATCGCAAGACGTCTTCTGATTTCAGTCTTCCACTTCCCATCTTCTGTTAATACACATCTTAAACTTGTTTGAATCCACAGTCCACTTCTTTGTTTTCGGTCAGGAAATTTCCACTCCTTTCCATTTTTGGAAGTCTTCTCCTACTCCCACCTTCTTCTGTTCCCATATGGGCATCTCACCATACCCTCAGTGGGCGTCAACGGTTTTCCCTCTCTCGCGCACTGACATCTCATACCTATCCCCTCAATGGGTGGTCGCAGGCCTCCCCCCCTGCATCACATGATCACCTCCGCCTGGCTCTCGTTAACATTCAGCCAATGGGCGCTCAGCAGTTTGAGTGTGACCAGACTAGCCTTGTTTTAAAAAAATATCTTGCTCGAAGAAAAAAAATATCTTTTCTTTTCCTTTTCCTTTTTACTTCTTTCTTTCTCTTTTCTTTCGTATTGTGTCCCTTAATCGCAGCTCTTATCCTCAATGTCACCTGGTACCTATCAATGAGATTTTCGCCAATTATCAAGTGGGAGGTAATCTAGCGAAACACAGCCAACTTTTCGTCCCGATAAGTTAGTTTCGCTATCCTAGCCGTATTTGCATTCTTGGTGCCGATTCTTGATAAAATATTTTCGCCGTCATAGTCAAATTCCAACACAACCCAGATGCCTTGTCCAAACGATATCTTCCCATCGACAAAGACTTAACCTATGGTTTGGGTTTTCTTTGTTTTTGTAACTCGTGTGTGGCCAAACAGACAACACAGTTAATTTTTATCTATTTAGAATTCTGTCTCTGAGGCCAGCTAGCCAACCTGGAATTCGTCAATTAGCTTTTCGCCGTCACCAAGCGGTTGGCCCGTTAGCCGCTTTCACATTCTGGCGTTATCTATTCCCGATAATATAAGTTCGCCACGATGACACAGTTAATTTTTATCTATTTAGAATTCTCGACAATGGCAATAAAATTTTTCACCATTTTTCCTTGACAAAATAACACCGCTTAATGTCCCTTTCATAATGAGTTTTTTTATCATCTAATTTTAAGTATCGCCTTTGTTTTTTTTCTTTCTTTCCTTTTTCTTTTCTTCTTCTAGCAACCCTAAATGGCGTCACAATTGGGAACAAAAATCAAATGAGTTTGTGCGGAAAAGGGTTGAAAATTTTGTAGGAAACCAGGAACCTCTTCTCTCCACTGTGGAACGGAGAAAAATGGCGTGTTTTGGATACATTACAAGGCACAAAAACTTGTGCAAGACCATCATGCAACGCACGTTTTAAGATTGACGTAGGAGAGGACGCCAACGCGAAAACTGGTTGGACAATGTCAAAAAAAAAATGGACAGGTATGACTGTATCAGAGTTGTTGATGGCTGTCGTTGATAGACCGTTAGGGAAAAGAATTAGTGTGGCTTCTACATTCGGATTCGCCGACCTACGATTACAAAAGTCAAGGGGATGATGATGTAATGAGAAAAGTATGCGGGTGTAGGCTTTAAGAAAGCTTTATTCAAATGAGAATACTAGTTCGCGTATAGTGTCCTTTTATAGTCCCAGTAAACAGAAATAGCTTTCTCAAAGAGAAGAGTAACAAAACAAAGCAGATCACTCTTGATTATTCATAACACTTAATTCAACAAATGAACGTAAATACACTTTGTTCACCAAAAACTTGCTAGGGAGTAAACAAAAAATCCATGAAAGTGAAGACGAATTTACATAAGGTAAATTAATTATTTCATTTCATTATTAGTAATTATTATGGTAAGCAACGTAAAGGCGTATTCTAAGCATTTTTAGACATCGTCACTATTTGTGACATCGACCGTCGTCAATAAAATTGTTTAGATTAAAGACAATACAACGATTTATTCATTGATTGTTGTTTTAACTTCATATCAGCTCTGCCGGTTATTTAATACAGAAAAAACATTAGTTCCATTAAGTATATCATCTCTTGATACCATGGAAAAATAAGTGAAATTACCTGCGCTTATGGGGCGGACGTCGAACGTAGAAACTGAGTGGGTGACAGATTCTAGTTTATCAAAACGAGGTTGCTCCAGTGCACTGATTTGGTAGTCTTTTGTTACCGGAAGTATGGGATGCGCAGTTTACTGCTTTTAAACTACAATCTTCCCCGCCCCCAAAAGCAGTAATATCGACCTTGTGGCTCAATCTTTTAAGGCACGTCAGGCTATATGACGGTTTCTTATAAGATACAGGTTCGATTCCTGTCGGGGGACATATATTTTCTATGAAATTTCTCGGACATTCAGGCCGGTAAATGTTTTTAATACTGTTTATTATAAACAGAGCATTTACTTGAATATGTTTATCTATAAAATATAACGTATAAACATAAAAAAGTTTTAAATAATTTAATACACAATATTTAATACAGAAAAGATTAGTTCTATTAAATATATCATCTCTTGATACTGTGGAAAAATAAATGATATTACCTGCGCTTATGGGGCGGCCGTCGAACGTAGAAACTGAGTGGTTGACAGATTCTAGTGTATCAAAGCGAGACTGCTCTAGGGCACTGATTTTGTAGTCTTTTCTCTACTGAACATCCACAAAATATAACGTCTATAATAATAATAATAATAATAATTGTAATGACAAAAGTACGCAGGTGTACGATTTAATAAAGCTGTATTCAACTGAGAATACAAGGTTCGTGTACAGTGTCCTTTTATAGTCCCAGAAAATAGAAAGAGCCCTCTCAAAGAGGAGAGTAACAAAACAAGGGGAGATCACTCTTGATTATTCATAACAGATGATGATGATTTTAACAAAATACAATAAAGAAAGAAATACAAGAAAGAAAAAATATCAAAAGATGGAGGTACTGGAAATTTTAAATTTTCTTGCTGCTAACCATATTGGCGCCCTTTGATAACTTAAGGCTAAATTCTAAATTCCCCTCCCCTACAAAAAAAAGCAAAAAAAAAAAAAAAAAAAACATTTGTTTCTGCTACGGTCCTGATACAGATAATAGTGTAAACATTTCTGGACAATTTCCCCAAAAAGGAAAAGAAAACTTTAAAAAAAGAGAATTGTGGTTCTGTAGAAGAATACGTTCTGGAGGCAAAACAAAATATTAATAGATTGGAACGTGTTGCTAGAAGCAATGAAAATAGTGCAGAGCCGCTATGTTATATATATTCTTTCATGTGGCAGTGAATACTGTACAGTTTCTTTGTAGCTGATGACAAGACTAGAGACATAAAAGAAATACTTTCACAAAAGGATGCTGAGAATACTATAAATGAAACACGTGAGCAACGTAGATGTTTTCAACGAGACAGTTGAAATGTCTGGCACTTATAATGAAGAAAGCAGGCATGGAGAATTCGACACTCAAAGTACATACTGAACAGGAAAGGGGGCAACCTGCATAACGAGCATGCAAATGGGTTACCGAAGATGGACTGAGGAGGATATGAAGGGATAAATATTGCTTAGAGTTCAGAAAGAAAGAAAGTTATGGAGCGACATGAACGCCTACCTCAGGAAGAGACATAACATTTAAAACAAGAAACGTCCCACTACATTAAGTAGACATATATTTTGATTTGTTCGCCGAAGGAATTTCTCAATAGCAGCATCATTGTTATTCTCTGTCAAAGAGTTCGCCGCCGTATTCTGTCTGGAATGTTGCTAGGAGGAGCCTAAAAATTGATAGTTCAGCTACTCTTTTAATTTGTGTAAAAATTTAAATAAAATTATTTTCCATTTGCACAAGGAGAAAAAAAATTTTTTTCTAGCTGACAGCGGATGCCTGAGTACCAAGAAATCAAATACGCCAATTTTACAAAAAAAATATTTCGAACAAGACTGCTATAAATTGCACAATCACTTAAACACAGTTTATATAAGTAGCAGGATTAGTTAATATGTTTATACATTATGAAATGGACAAAATTCAAAAAATTATTTAAAACATTTTTTTAAGTTTATACGTTTTTTTATAGATAAAATATTTAAGTAAATGCACTGTTTATAATAAACAGTATTAACAACATTTACCGGCCTGAATGTCCGAGAAATTTTCATAGAAAATATTCGTCCTCCGATAGGAATCGAACATGTATCTTATACGGAAGTGTCATATAGCCTGATGTGCCTTAACCGATTGGTTCTATAAAAAGAACGTATAAACATAAAAAAATGTCTTAAAACAATTGTCGGACTTTGTCAATTTCATAATGTATAACGTCATTTGTTTACATTTGGACATGCCTTGAGCAGATATGAATGGATGAGAGAAAATCGTGGAGAAATGTGTTTAAAAACAGTAAAATCAGCCTTGCTAACCGAACGCTCCTCTGCGGCCCAATCCCTTAAGGCACGTCAGGCTATATGACGGTCCCGTATAGGATACAGGTTCGATTCCTGCCGGAGGACTCATATTTTCTATAAAAATGTCTCGGTCATTCAGGCGGGTAAAAAAAAAAGTTAATTCTGTTTATTATAAACAGAGCATTTCCATAAATATTTATATCTATAAAAAGAACGTATCATCATAAAAAATGTCTTAATTAATATGTTCACTAATTTATTGCCTATCTCTAGTTTGTTGCAATATTTGTGGCTTTGTTTGAAAACTACCCACTGCTTTGTAACTTAAGCGTAGTCGCCATCATCAACATCGCAATCTGGAACATTGATTTGCCATTCTCTAGAGTCAGCTTCTTTCAGCGTCTCGCATTTGCTAAAATGTTCGATGTGTTAACAGCAGATGCGGTCAATGATGTTTCTTGTACAAGCCAGTACTAATAAGGTTGGTGTCGTGGTTTTACACTCCCGCTGTTTATACTAATTTCATGTTTCCTTGTCCTATCTGCTATAGGAAAAGGTGTTTCTTTATGTTAACAGCTCGCTGCCGAGGGACTGGTGTCATAAATGACGGTGTTGAGAGGTGTTTTTCTAGGTGGAAGGGTTGATATTTAAAGACTTGAAGACTTGTCTATAAATATACTTAAATCTAAGTTGTGAGCGCGTCCAGTTTTTCTCCTTATAAATTACTTCTGTTTTCTAATAGATGTTACATTTAGAGTTTGGGAGGCAAAACAGATTTAGCTACTATCAAACTGATATATTCTATTGCATGTTGGGATGTAGGGTCTGGCAAGTTTCAACACTTAACTCAGCAGTCAGTCGTGATAGTAACATTAAATAATCAGCTAGACAAGTGACTATAATATAGGTACTGGCATGAAATCGCTTGAAAATGAGCATAGCAGGATAATAACGACATTAAACTTGATGAAAATATGTTTTATTGTCTAAATGTTTATGTTATTATCAAAAGGAAAGATCAAAGTATTTTTTGATTATTTTTTACATTTTTTTAATAATTTCTAGCACGTCCAAAATCTTCGTTAAAAATCGTTAGCAAAATTGTCAGCAAAATTCACAAAAGATCAAAAAAAATCGTCGGCAAAATTGACAAAAAATCAATTGTCAGCCATTGTGTTTTAACTTTTGTTTACAAAATGAGTCTCCGTTTGAAATTCTTTTAAAAATCAATTATGATTTTTTTTTATAATTAATTTAAGAAACTCCGAAATTACAAAGTTTATTTAATATATTTTGAAACAAATATTACTTATCTTCTGCGCTAAAAATGTACTTTAAAATGAGAGAAAGTCAGTCTTAACAGCGGTGTTGTACTGTACTGTACTGATGCGGCATTCACCGTGGACGGATTGAGCCGGCTTCTTCCTGTTATGAGAAGAAGATTCTTGGGATAAATTACAGAAGTAGAGTACCCAGGCCTACTCGGATAGCGTTCTTGCTTGCCGCGGGGTTCCCACAGACGCAGAGACAGGAACGACCAGAAGCCGCCGGTTACCGATGCAGACGCTCCTTGGATTTTCACCAGAGCCCTTGTTAGCCGGCATGTGTGTCAGACCAGTCCGCCTTGGGTGGCCCTACCAGGAACGAAGTTCCGGGCGGCATAGCTCTGACACTACCGTTTACACCCCCCCACCGACTGTGAGGTAAGGGTGTTGACTGACAAATGACATGTGTGTGATTTCATCACGCACTGACATCTTACAGGAGGAAAAGTTATTGTACGGAAGGTCACAAGTGACAGTTTAGCTTTACGTGCACAACTTATTTACCTCGCTATTTTTAAGTAGGCATAGTATGATAAAAACGGACTTAAACTTGAAAGCAGAATTTTATCGTGAAATTCTTTATGTTACTAACAACGCAAAGCACGTGATGGATTATTGTCTTCATGATGCTTCCGCTCTTCTGTATATTTGACTTAAGCTATTTTTGGACGCAAAAGAAAAATGTTATATAAGATTTTTATCTATTTGCAGATTTCTGATTGTAACCAGCTTTATTTTATAATCTTTATCTACTTAATAACACCGTTGACTAAACTGTAGACAATTTTCATTAATTTTAGAATATTTAACTTTAATGTAAAAAAATAAAATATTTTAAGAAATAACAAATAATTGTAAAAATTTATTTTTCATCGAAAACGTTTTTTGCTTTCAGAAAATATTATCCATATTCATAAAAACAATTAAAAGCAACTAAACGCTTTCGAAATTAAATAATATCTTTGTTTTATTGAGTTTTGTATGTTACAATTCAGATCTGATTTTAAGGTAGAAGGCTGTCAACTACAAAAAAAAAATGAATTTGCTTTCCTCAAAGCCTTAGGCTTTTAATCACTAAAAATTTACTCATTTGAATTTCAAGAGTTTCCATAAAATTAGTTATGGGGGAGAGTAATAAATATATAAAAAAATTACCATGACTTAAAAAAAAATAAACATATTTATAATAATTACCGTTATATATGAATAGTTTCTGAAATTATTTTTTATTTTTGCAAGATTTTCAAAATTCATGACTGCTATTAAAAAAAAACGTACAAAAAATCCGCCATGTTATTTAGTAGGATTTCGCTGATGAAGAGAAACGAGGTTTTTCAATCAAAAGTTAGAATACTCTAATAAAGACAGAAAAATTTTGAAAAATAATTAAAAATTACTTTGTTCTTTCCTCTTAATAAAAACATAAACATTTTGAGGATAAAATTTTGCTTTTGTCAAGTTTAAGGCCGTTATTATCCTGCTATGCTCATTTTCCAGCGATCTTATGCCAGTACCTACTAGAGTAGTTTTATTTATCCCCTCATAAACAGTTACTCAGGACTATTTATCATAAATGAGCCAGTCCATTCATTACAGCAAGGAGGTCAACTGGCTCTTACGACAACGTGCATTAATTAAATTTTGTATTTAATACCAATTGTTTTATAGTTTGTATTCAATTATAACTGAGTGAATAAAAACTAATGACTGTTAAATTTTTCTTAAATCCGAAAGTAGAGTCTTCGTAAGAAACCTAGAAAGGCATAAGGTGAACAATGCAATTACGAGTAATTTATATGGTGGAAATCTTTGAGTGTTTGCCTATCACAGAAGTCTAAACTTGCCCGATGTTTCCACTACGACTAACATTGTTGTATGAATTACAGAAAGGCATGGCTTTAATTCTAGGGTCCCGTAGCCTTAGAGCATATATACGAGTTAATTTAAATACGTACAACAAACTGAAAATATAGAAAAAAATGCTTGAGCATAAGGAATCCTACCCACAAGGAGGGTTGTGGCACAAGGCCGGTTATTTAACGTGAAGCGTTCCGAGACCTTAGGCTCAGGCAAAAATCCCTTCTAGACTCCGTATAAACAGGGTTGGGTAGCTGTTTACCTCCCTAAACCAGACTATGCTCTTCGGCCTAGCCTCGTCTGGGTTGCCATTCTACCCGAAAGCAGAGAATTCGACAAGCACTAAGAGCTTAGCGCGCGGCGCGGCTAAGACCTAATGCTAGCTCCGCTTAAATCCGCTTATTTATACAAACGGGCGATTCCATTCATTTATATCCTATATGACAGGATACCAACGGAATATTTCCGAGGATAGGTGATCGTAAAGGCAGCAGCCTCCCAAAAAGCCTGGGTTGATATTTTTTTACGTCTTATCAACACTTTGTAGGTTATTTAAAGCCAGAGAATATTGTTTTAGATTGTAAGATTTTTTTAGACATAACAATGATTTGTTGATAAAAGTTCTACTATTTAACCCATTGCTGGGGGAGAAGATATGGTTTCATAGCTTTCCTATGTGTAAGTGAATATAAGTGAACACAACTGGCATTCGATCTCGGCTCTCCGAATTATCAATTAGACCATCCCTACATCCACAGTGACCAGACTCAACGTTGTTTCACTTCGATGAATGTACGAGAACCGGTATTTCAACATGATATGGCCGTAAGCCAAAAGGTCTGGAAAAAATAGGCGTGAAAATAGAAAGAATTCTACTTTGATATATTAAAAAAAAAATGAAATGCGGGAGAGAAAAACGCGGGAAAGAGAAAGGCGGGAAAGAGAAAGGCGGGAAAGAGATATGTCACTTTAAAATATAATAACACGAGGAAAAGAGAATGAATAGAGTTTTGTAGCTGTAACTCAAGTGGCAGACGAAAAATTACATTAACAATGAAAAAAGCATTCTGGTTTCAGAACGTACATTGGCAGGTCACTATGCTATTGAATAGGATACTTTCATTCCTCTCCATAAATTGTTTTTGGCGCAATCGCAGAGTCTCTTCTAGGAATGGCTGGGAAATCGATCAGTGAGATGATATTAGCTAGGTGGTAATGTGGGCCAAGAAACTCACTTTCAATGAAAAGAATAAAATAAAAGCTAAAAATCAGTATAATAACTCTCAGAATAGCTAACGGCCACATGTAATATTTCCCTTAAGAATGACTCTTATGAAGCGATACTTCTATTGGGATTGTTCTTTGCCTTCTAATAGTGTGTTGGAAAAAGAGCGAAGTAATAGAAAAATAAAAGTCAAAATCATATGCCTTTTACAACTATCGCAGTACCTTGCTAAGCATTCGTTCTTAAGCTACAAAGAATAAATCTTGCAAAAAACATCAGCACAGCGTGAAGGGAATATAGAAAAAAAATCGGAAAATACGAATTGGGTATAGCCATGGGCTTGGGGGTAAACTACGTGTGGTAGCTGTTCATGATGACGGTCGTCTTCGAGTATAGAATCCAGAGGTTAGCAGTGAATATTTCGAAGACAGTAGAAAGGCGTAGTTCAGGTTAGCAGTGGATATCCCGGCTGACAAGCTGGACTGGACATTCGGGTAGAGTGAACAAAAATGGCCGCCTTTATACACGACGGATTGAATGTTCTACGTCTTCTGATTGGTTAACTTTCTATTGGTGGACTATAAAGTGAGTCAAGTCATTTCGGATAACTCACTAGTAAACATATAGACAAAAAACTGCAACAGTAGCAAAGTCTGCAATTGAGAGATTGCAGGTTTTTAGAAACACATCTTAATTGCTGTTGTTCGCAAGTCCATCCTTACCATTCGTGTTAGCAACTGTTAGCGTCCAATCTAACAAATAGACAAATAGTGAAGCCCCACAACAAAAAGAAAATACTACGAAAAAATTAATTTTTATATTAAGAAAAAATACCAACGATACGTAATACCTATTTATACTAAAATTACCAACAATATATCAATCAACATAAAAGGACTCTTTCACGACATTAATCCATATAATAGCCTAAAAGATTTTTAAAAGAAATCAAATTGTATTCCAAAATATAACTTCAACAAAACTACAACATAAAACGCAGATATTACTGCCTCTAGTAATTATGTCTACACACACATGTATATGCACACAAGCTGAGTATCATCGACCATGTATCCAACTGTGAAAGCAGAAACATATATCATAGACTAGCAGTAGAGCCCGGCGTTGCCCGGGGATGTAACAGTAAGAGATAGATCAAGTATCGACCATCATAAAGACTGAAAAATAAAATTGACAAAGATTATTGTTTAATGTTGACGGACACGCATGTCTTAATTAGTTGTTTTTTTTTTTTTTACGAATTGGTCAAACCCAAACTCAAACAAAAACATTGTTTTCAATCGTTATGAGTCTCTATCGACTGAATAGAATTTTATTATAAACAATTGTCCTGTAAAAGGAATTTTTAAAGCATTCTGAATGTAAAAATAAAGAAAAAAGTGTGCAAAACAATAAGAAACACTACCTGCCAAAAAAAGTGAAGTTTTGTTGAAATCGGTTGAAAAATATAGGAAATCTGATCCCATATATAAACGAACACACACAAACAAACAACCTGGGTTTTATAATAAGTATAACTCGATATTAATAAGTATAACTCGCTATGAGTTGTCCCCCTTTCATTAATGCCTCTTAATCGTGTTTTCAAATTGATTTCATGCAAAAACAATTGTGTTTTTCCAATTTTTGGCGCTGTCAGAACCACCGCAAGGTAATTTTACGTAGTCCTGTGAAGTTTTGTTGAAATCGGTTGAAAAATGTAGGAAATCCCATCCAATATAAAAACGTACAGACACACACAATCTGCGTTTTATAATAAGTAAGATTATAATTTTATTCCTTCAGCGCTCGGCAGAAAGTTGAATTTCGACATTTAAGGTGTTATAAAAAAAATAAAATAAACGGGTAATTGAATCGATGTTTACTTTTTTTTTATACAAACAAATGTTTTTTTTTAGGCTGTTGACTGTCCAAATCAAGATCCAAGAGTCTAGTCGGTTAGTGAATGAGTTCTTTTTTTCAGGCATAAGAGGAAGGTGTTAAGAATTGTAGTTTATGATGATATATAAGATATACAAAGTTTGACCGTGAATTTGGAGAGGTTAAGAGTGGAGGGATCGAGAAATAAAAGACTCCAGTTGCTGTTTCGCAAAGCAACGGCTCTTGCAAAGAATCTATCCGAAGGTTTTCTTACTAATGGAATAGGAATGGTTCACTCCTCTGTTAATGGCAAGGTCGGTTGCGACGGAGCTTTTTACCACTACTGATAACGGTACCGGCTCCCTTCGGTCAAAGAGATGAGGTTTAATGTGCTGTCTCTGCAGTAAAAAAAATTAAATTGCCGCCTTTACGCATCGGAGCCGGTGCGAACTCCTGGACGTCTGGTTATGCTGATTTTGTAACCTAACTTTGTTCTGGCACAAAGCCGAAAGTACGGGGAACCCAATGGGTATCGAACTTATGATTCAGTTGTAACTGTTCTAGCGAGACAGAATTGTTGATCACATCGGGATACCCAGGGACGTTTGGATATGAAGAAATAGTCTACTTGCTTCCCAATGAAATGGGACGATTAACTGAGCGGTGTTGGCTATGCTGTTAGACTCCGTAAAAGCAGGCAAATTTTCCCGGAATACAGCAGTCTGTTTTTCGAGAGTTTTCTGTGTTGACCGTATAACGGGAGGATTGTTTCTACGAGTTGATTTTGACACTATTGTTTCTTCATTTGACAGTCACGCTCTTTGTCCTTGTTCATGGGGTTTTTTTGGGGGGGACGAGTTTTTTGTTAGTTTGTTTGTTTTTTCTGAACACTAATTCGCATCTGCCATTGTGTAGTCCCGATGTTTATGGTCGAGCCTCCCCACCAGCAAGCAATTTCATCATCTAGACGCCCAACAAAAAAGGGCCTGCACATTATACTGCATTGGAGACAAAAATAATTTTGCTGATGATGAATTTGGTATGAGTAGTGAAATGATGGAGGAGAGGCTGAAGAGCCTCGAAATTGGAACAAAGATAATCACAAGAAGATCAAATGCCATGTGGGATATCCTGCTCGCAAACGAAGAAAAGGCAACTTTCTGACAACGAATGCCGTCCGTCTCTAGGCTGAAAACAGGACCCCTTTAAGAAGGAGATTGATTTGAACGGAGTGACCATGAACCTCACAGAGGATCAGCTGAGGACATTCTTTTCAAAATCTGGATAGGTCGGAGATGTCTCTTCCAAACTGAGCAAGGCGGGCATTGCCACTGCGGACTTTATCCTTCAAGTGACAATGGCCCACACAAACTTCCTGGAGATCCTTGATACTTTAATTGGCGAGAACGGACTCTCTTGGTCATCAGTCGTTGACGATTGTCTTGTGGAGCCAAAGGATCAGCAATAGCTGATTCTATGGCGACACGGAGCACCTGTCTAAGGCGTGTCCCGCTAACTGCAATCAACATCACCGAAGGAGGCATTGGGGCCAGAGAAGTCCGATTAGGTCTCCGATGTCCCTAGTGAGTGGAAGAAGGTTGGCAGAAGGAGATCCAAGGTTGCAACCACTCATGCCCAGTGGGATGGTCCACATGCCAAGCAGCAGCAACAACAACAGCAGCATCAGCGGCAACAGAAACAGCGTCAGCAGGAGTAGCTGAAGCAACAGCAGTTCAAGCAGCAGTAGACGAAGCAGAAGCAGCATCAACAGCGGTAGCAGTAACAACAGAAGCAGCAAGACCATCAACAATAGTAATAGCAGAAACAAAACAATCGCAACATACGGAGCAGCTGGAAGAGGAGCAGCCGGAAGAGGAGCAGCCGGAAGAAGAGCAGCCGGAAGAGGAGCAGCCTTTGGCGCAATAAGACTAGCATATGGAGGTGGAGGATATGCCCCCGCCTCGATCCTGCTCTTTGAAAAGGAGGAAAGAGCATGAGAAGAATGATTAGGAGGGAAAAGATCAGGCGAACGAAGGCTCTTTTGAGGACTGTTTAAATTCACCGTCAGAAACTTTAGTAAAGCTCCTGTGGCAATTCGGAAATCTTGCGGCAGGATGAGTCTGGGGTTTCATCATTCCAACAAAAGAACGTTTTCCGAGCTCAGTATGCCACAGTTGGTGTCTCCTCAGCACCGAAAACTAGCAAATAATTATTCTGGAAGGGTCCCGGTGTTGCCTGATCCCACGTTATATAGGGCCTTAAAATTAATATTAATATTAGGGATCGGATTAAAGATACCCGCCTGCCAAGTGACCTCTTGTCTTTTGGTGTGGATGTAGATGTTCCTGCGTTCCAGGAGACGCACTTTGTTTGCAATGTCGATGCACGTGTGTTGTCTAGCAGCTTTGTTTTATATTCAGCATAGAGTGCCCGGCTGGACAAAGGTATCTCATGCTGGTTAAACTTGCCCGCGATAGTGGACCTTGTCCCTCTCAATTCGGGGCGGGGGCCGTTGATCATGACCATTATTGCTGTCAAAGATAGTTCATTTCGGGTCTTTGTGGTTGATGGGCCCAACGATCAAACTGAACATTTCTCGTTCAGTTTTGGCCGTTCCAAGTGGATCCTGCATACACTGTCTTCATGGGGGACTGGAATACCATCCTAAACACTAAGTTAGATAGGGTGGGGTATTAGATAGGTTGCCTGATCTTAGATTGGTCGATCTAGTCCTATCGATAGATACCTGGCCGATCACCTTAGGTGGAAGATGTGGACCTGTGCTCGTAATTGACCGACTACACAAACGGTCAGCTACCTGAATAGAATGTTAGGAACGTTGTAGATCTGAAAGATTCTCTCAAGTTCCACAGGTTAGGTTTGTTTGAGCCACGATGTAATTAGACTCTAGGCCTAGAATGGCTGGACACTGAAAATTCAACTTGTCCTTACAAGAGTGGATGGACTTCCGGCAGCAGCTGACTACTTTAGCGCAGCAGGAGTAAGTGGGAGCGGTTATTGGGAATAAGTGGCGGGAGAAGCTACAGGATTAAGTCTTTGACCCCCAAATATAGACAACTGCTCGCCCTAGACAAAGAATAAGAAAGGAAAGTCTGTACTGGGTGTGGGCTAGGGGTTCCCACAGAGAAAGGCTTAGCTAGGCTGGTCCTGGAGCAATCGGCTATCGAGTAATACCAGGGTCGGGTAGTTAGACATAGGTTAAACAAGAAGTCTACCGAAGTCGAGAAAATAGAATTGCACAAGGCGAAAATACATCGAGGTTTCGATAGCTATATTCGGTAGGTCGACATCCCGAATGAGTGTAGCCTGCGGGCGATAGATGACATATGCTTGGTGTCTCGACAGCATTTCCAGAGCCAATTTATCAAGGAGCCTGGTCTCAGCGACAAAGAATTTTGCGGCTATATACTCGACTTTCCAAAATCGTCAACTCAAGCGGCTGGCTGCAAGGAGACTACTCTCTGCAAGTAACTTTGGAAGCCGATCAAGCGCTTTTCTCTTGCCGGCGGAGTCAAGCCAAAGATCTGCAGAACCGTCTGTGTCCAGCGTCTATGTCATGAGTGGTTGAAAATGCTACAATTGGTGAGTTATCAACACGTTGGTTTTTCTACGCCGTGCGTTGGCAGAAGATTCGTTGCGGGCAAAGTGTGTTATAGAAGTCTTCCCTGGCCGTAAGCCCCGGAATAAATCTGAATTCTTTACTGAGTATCGAATCGCATTGCTTGCTTCTGCTCAGTCCAGTGATTTTTCACAGCCTTGGAGGTCATTGTGTCAGAACCAACGGATGGGGTCGCATCACACCCACTGTGTGGGGCTCGGCTTTTCAGCGACCAAGTTGCGCTCTTTCTGGTCCCGGGCATTAGCGGGGTATTACCTCAGCAACCCTGAGTTTTTCGTTTACCTGGAGATTGCTCCGCAATATGTCAATTTTCAGAACTGGCTCCTCAGATATAACGCATTGTAACTGGCGTGATACTGGTGTAAAGGAAACGGTTACCCACGCCGCTGTCATCAGGTCCGCCCGTTCTGAGATAATGTCGAGTTGACAGCTCGTATCAATCCTGATCATCTCAAGATTCCCATCCTCCCTTGTTTGTTTTTCTCCCTTTTTTTATTGACAGGATCAGTCTTTGACTTCCCCAATCTGCAATTTATTTTTGTACTTCATTTTCGTTATTGGGTTCATCTTCTTCCCCCATCCCCATTTCATGTGATATTATTTTATATGTTTTTGTATTTGGGTGTTTTCTCCTCAGTTTCTCTACTGATCTGATTTTATTCCGAGGGCATTGAACATGCAAAAATCGAATGGAAACAATATTTCCTACGACCAATAAAATATAGTAAAGTGTCATACGTGATGCGGACTAGGCAGAAGTTTATCCCCGCAGTAGGTGACCATTTGTTTCTGCGGTAGAGCTATCGTCAACCAATCCTATAGAATCCAGCCTGTTTCGCTGTTCACCCCATAGCTGCGTGGGAGAGGAGAATTGGATTCATAGCTTTCCCCAAGGTTATTTCTGCGTGAGTGAATGTAATGTACACGACCTGAATTGGAACTCGGCTCTCCGATTTCATTCAACTCGATATACACTACACCTCAACACACACCCCTTTGTTAAGTACGACAAAAAGTCGGCTTTTACATGATTTAATGGAAAAAAATATCACAATTTTATTTTATTTCTCCTGAAATTCATACTTATACCTAAAGCATACTTTTAATTGCTGTAGCCACGATGCTTTGATCCTAACCAAAACTATTTTGCTAACAACAATAATAGAACTATCGTCCGGTTCACACTCCTCTCCAGTTTTTTGAACAGGGGTAGGGGTTCATCCCTTGTCTTCTGTTAGGTTTCCGGTTCCTTCTAATTCGTTCACTCCCAGTATCCCCATTCACGTTAGTGGCAATATCACCTTGCTGGGGTGAATTGGTTTAAAAAAATGTAGAGATTAATGTATCTGTTAATTTGGTACAAATATGTTTTCCATTGCCTGTGTCATATATGCAATTATCTGTTAAAATGTTAATCAGATAATTACATATACGACACAAGTGTTTTTTCTGTATTTAATAAATCATACTTTTCATGTAACCTGTTAAATAAATATTATTAAACGAATATATTCAGAAAGTACATAGTATCTATAGTACTTATACAATAGCAATAGATAGGGTTTCTTATCGCCCTGTTCACACTCCTCTCTGTTTTTTTTTCACTAGAGTAGAGTTTTATCCCCTGATTCCTGTCTAGGAATGGGTCTCCGGTTCTTTCTAAAGTCCACTTCAAATTTCTACTTTAAACGTCTCCACCTAAACACTGAAATTTTATTTACTATTTATTATTGTTTCCACAATAGATGTAAATAGTTTCGCCTATCTTCGGTTTACACCACCTCACCGGACTTTTGAACGGGGGTAGATCTCTATCCCTTGTTTTCTCTTTAGCATTGGGTTTCCGGTTCCGTCTGAAGTCTTTTCATTCTCTTTCACTTCCAACGGTCTTTTGTGTCTTCGTGGTTGATTTAGTTTGCTTGGGGTGAATTAAGATTATATATTATTATAGATTATGAAGATTGTCAGATGAGAAAGATTTAATATTTTTACATGTTTGATTAAAAATCAAATCACTGTAACCTTTGGCATTTGTCGCAGACATCAGGTGGTGGCAGTATTATTCTAATTTGTAGATTAATTACTTTGCCGACTCACCAAAGCAAGGTATAAACTATGTGGCAGATTTTGTAATAATGAAAAATAATTCCTAGAGCCCAAAAAGAGGAAAGAAAGATAGACGGACAAACAAAAACAAAGAAGAAATGAAAAAAGAAGGAAAATAGTGGATAAGTGAAAGAGACAAGACAAGAAATTAAAAATGAAAGAAAGAACGCTTACAGTTGGCTAAATATTAGAAGGAAAACTTTGAGACTTGGAAGAAATACAAAGATAAAATTGCACAATGATATCTGATGCTTAAAGGAAAAAAGAAAAGAAAAATGTTCATAAATTTCTTTTCAAAGATAAGCGTTGCTCTTGAAATACGTAATCCGTATAACAACTTTTTTTTTTTTTTTTAATTTGATATTCACCGTCAGTTCAATGAAATTTCCAGACCGGCAGAATATTTTTTAATTTTTTTTTTTTTTTTTGCTTGTCTTACTTCTACAAGGTCGTGTTAAATTTTAAATGTGACAGCGCAGGTAAGTATGAGAGTAGAAAAAAATAATGAAAAACAAGCAAAATAAAAACAACTGACTTTAACAGAAAAGCTTCTTTTTTTTTTTAAAAAAAATGTCAGCGAACATTAATTCCAGTGTCAAACTGGCAATTACTAAATTCCTTTTTCTTTTCTTTTTTCTTTCTCTATTAACATGGAGATAAGTTTCATCGCTTTCCTTTTTTCTTGTTGTCACTTTGACATTCTTTCTTCTCGGCAAGGTTTTCCCAAACGTTGTCTTTCGTCTTCTCTTTCAGTTCTCAATATTCACTCAGTTCATAGTAAAAACGGAAGGACACCAAATAAAAGCAATACTTCTTCAGAACGTTGATTATCACGACTCTCAACAATATCACGTCCAACGCTTTTAGCCACTAGGTCATATATATATATATATATATATATATATATATATATATATATATATATGACGCTCCGCAGGTTTTGAATTCAGAGTTGTCCCTCTCCTAGACGAGTTGCCATCCAAGGCTATAGAACCTAGTCTGTCCTGCTATTTTACCAATAGCTGGATGGAGAAGAAGAGAATTCATATCTTTCCCAAGGGTATTAGCACATAAGTGAATATAATGGATTCAACTGGAATTCAAACTCGGCTCTGCGATTTCTCAATCCAAGCCGCTATCCATTACTCCACCGTGCCTCCACTTTGTGCACCAGGTCTCTGTATTCGTTCCCTCAAAAGTGTGTATGGTCCTGCACGAGGCCTTCACCACTATAATCAAATCTCATGTGCCGGTGTCGGGCTGTCGCTTTCCTGGAAACTGATCTGGTTGACACTCATACGTCAAATTCGACAGGAGAGTCGACTATATATATATACATGCATATATATATATATATATATATATATATATATATATATATATATGGGAGAGAGAGAGAGAGAGAGTAGAGATAGATAGCGATGTCAAAGATAGTATGTAGCCAAAAATGGAGATCGTCAGTTGGATATTGAGAGAAAAGACATTTAAGGCAAATTGTCTTTGCAATAAATTGCTTTGTATCAAAAATAGAGCGTTAATAGGATTAACTTAAGGAATAGGTTTGTCACTTAGCTGATTGATGCTGCCTTCAACATCCCAATTCCAGTTTCGTAGGCTGACCGGTGCGTGCACTCTTCGGGGAGAGGGTTACCAGCAATTTACTGCTTAATTTTTCCTTTCTTTTTCATTTTTATACATTTATCATTGGTCTAATTATTTTTCTGTATTTTTGTGTCCGTGTGTGTACATGTGCTCAGGCATTCATGGACCCAACTCGCGTACGAGCCACAGTATGCGAGGATGTGCGTACGCTTAAGGGGTGGTGATAATTTGTTTTTTGTCTCGCTCTCATAATATATATATACGTGTGTGTGTGTATGTCTGTGTATGTATATATGTGTGTGTGTGCATATATATATACATACATATGTATATAGGAGTGACCAGCTATTATATATATATATATCCTCTCCCGTTGGGTTCGACGTATGAGGGTCAAGTCGATCAGTTACCAGGAAACCGACAGCCCGACAACACCACTTGAGAATTGTTTGTAGTGGTGAAGGCTTCGTGCAAGGCTATCCACACTTTTTAAAGGGCCGAATAGAGAGACCTGGTGCACTACGTGCCACAAGGTCCCCAATCGACCCTCCGCAGGTTTTGAATTCAGAGTTGTCCTTCTCCTAGACCAGTTGCCATCCAAGGCTATAGAACCAAGTCTGTCCTGCTATTTACCCATATTTGGAGGGGAAGTAGAGGATTCATATCTTTCCCAAGGGCATTAGCACGTAAGTGAATATAATGGATTCGACTGGAATTCGAACTCGGCTCTGCGATATATATATATATATATATATATATATATATATATATATATATATATATATATATGTGTGTGTGGGGGGAATTGTTTTACCTGAGGACACAAAATCTGAAGGCGTACAATAGTGAAGGATGCCTTCAAATAGTTAAGCAATATCTTAAGTAACATTATAATTTCTTTAGAAACATAGAATAAAATACCAAACTGTTTCGTAACATCCTTTCTCATATATAGCAGTGAGTGCTGGGGAATCTTTTCACCCATTAATATATTATTACTTGAGCAAACAGAATAGATGAAGAAAATACTTGAGGCATATATAAGTAACTACGAAGCTTTACGCAAAATGGTAACAAGCTAGAAGTTTATTCTAAGTATAAGAATTTAAAATCTCAACTGTCATGAAGTGGAAAGACTATATTGAATTTATTGCTAATCAGCTGTTAAGAAGCTAGGTTCACTGTGTCGTGGGATATCATTTTTCTCTCAGATAACTATCTTACTTATAAATAAGGCTGTCATTCGTCCACTGCTGGCATATATTGTCCGGTGCCTCTGTTATTTACCTGGAGTTCTCTTGATAAGATTTAAAGAAGAATAAGCAATATTATTGGTCTTGATCTGACAACTCCGCTTCAGTGACTTACCCACCTCCATAAGGTTGCCTCTCTGTACCTTTTCTTTTAAATCTTTTCATTCGCTATGCTAATTAGACTATGAATTTAAATGCAATACTAAGCTGGCAGCGAGACCTCGTAGATTTACAGGTAAGCTAATTAAATGTAGCAGCAACATCTATGCTAACAGTATTCTTGTCGATATTCTCGCTTGTGAAAATCCCTTCCGGCTCCATGCTATTCAGCAAACTTTAACGGGCAGAAATTAAAATGCAATGTCAATCGCTATTTGCCGCCCTTTCTGATTACTGTTTTCTCTTCCCGCTCATTACTAATGTTTCTGTTCCTAATTACTCCACACCCTGTAAACCTTTGCGATTCAGGTGTTGTACTGCCTTCCTTTGGGATTATAACGATTAAAAAAATATTAGGACATAAGGATGTGAAAGGGCTTGGGGAATATAACGCACACGAGGTTTACTGAAACAAGAGAGATAGATGAACGCAGCTTATCTACCTACCTACCTAACTAGTGTATAAGGTTGGCACAATTGGAATTCTGATAGATAGCAATAACATGAATCTTACTAAGAGCTACACGGCACACAATAATAATAATAATAATAATAATAATTATTATTATTATTGTTATTATTATTAAACTGGAATAATGCCTGATACTCCATCGCTTCAGAAGTATGCGTTGCATGACACTTCAAATATTCCGAGAAAAAAAGGTGCTAACTTTTTGAAGTTGTAAGAATACTTATAATGTAAAACTCGCTTGCTGAAAACGCAAACTCAATAAAAATAATAGTAATAATAATAATATTAATAATAATAATAACAACAAACTAACAAAAACTACGGACTTAGACCTTGATATCAACAACAAGATTAAGGAACTAGACTAAGATGGTACATAAATATACTTAGGAATTATTGTAGGAGACGGAATGCATCATTCAATTATGATGAAAAAGATCCGAAAATAATATTATAGGAGAGTGTATGATAGTAGAAATGCGAACTTAACAGGGCCAATAAAATGAAGGCTCTCAACACCTTAGCTATACCCGTAGTAACATACAGTTTTAACATTATTAAATGGTAGTTGAAGGCCATAAAATGTTTGGACGCCAAGATCAGAAAAATGCTTACCCATATGAGGATGCAGCACACGAAATCAGATGTTGATAGGAGGTGTGGTTTAATCTAACTTTAACTAACTACAAAAAATAAACACTCAAATTGGAAATATATAACGCAAAAACAATGACACTCTCCGACAAAGGAAGCTGCATCAATCAAGAAACTGCTTATTTTACTAGAAACACTAAAAAAAACAAAAACAAAAAAAACAAAAAAAAAAAACAAGCGAATACCATCTACGCGAATCGAGTAAAACAGAAAAACAAATGAAATTACAGAAAAAAAAATACTGGCAAGACAAAGCGTTGCATGGCAAATCCAAATAAATAAAAAGAACGAAAGAAGCAGATGCGTGTCAGTGACTGAGGAGCACTGGGCTGAAAACTGTGACAGAAGGCCTAATAATTACGGCTCAGGAACCAAAGCCTTTCAACCAGATCCTATCATTGTCACATAATCAAGGATGGAACTAACATGAAACGCATTATCTGGGGAAAATGTCTATCATGCATTATCTGTGGAAAACTGTGGGCCATATTATCACAGGATGCCCGGAACTGGCAGAGAAGGAATATACCCATAAGGATAACAATATATATGCAGTGGAACATGTGCAAGAAGCACACAATCGAAACCACTTAGCAATGGTATGGACACCAACCAGTCACACGTTCTCAAAATAACGATGTAACTATCCTCTGGCACATTACAGAGAAGCAAAAGCCAACGGATCTGGTATTATCATAAAAGACAAGAAATCATAGGAGTCTATGCCTATTGACGTAGCACTACGATCTGAATGAAAGACTCCCCCCCCCGATAAATTATCGAGAAAATGTCCAAATACAAGGACCTGAAGATCGACATTAACAGGATGTGTGGAATGAAGACTGAGACTGTAAGAATACTAATCGGGGCTGCTCTCGGCCTTGTGAGAAAAGAAATGGACAATTTTGCTAACAGTATCCCAGGCAACATCAACATACAGGTTGCACAGAAGATCGCTCTATTAGCAACATCCCATATATTAAGAAAAGTGCTATCAGTTAAATGAAAATTCTCCTATAGCGACTAATGACCTAAGTTTGGACGCGTCTCTACAGGATACAAAGCAGAAAACATAACATACACAAATAATAATAATAATAATAATAATAATGATAAATTCACAAACGAGAAGATCAGCCAAAAACATCTTGGCTGTCTCTGTGATGCAATGCCGTTTCTACATCCTTAACTGGACCATTGCTAACATTTAGTGAATGGATGTCAAAACGAATTCAAAGATTCTCACGTGCCATCGCCTGAAACTGATATTGATCGTCTGTATGTGCCCAGATCTTCAACGATACGTGGGAACTCTAAAAAGATGTCAAAAACATGAAACATTAAATTGTATTCAGTAATAAAGGAAGCCAACAAATTAAAAAGGAAATTTCAAGTGGGTGAAGAAGTGCAAAGAAACCATAATGGCACTTACTGCTGTGGCAAAAGAACCTAAAAAAGAAAGTAAATGTAATGTGCCAAATACAGAAACGATGGTAAGATAAGTCTCTTCATGTTTAATACTCTGCCCGTACAAAACAAGCTGATGTAGACAAACGCCATTTGCATCAGTAGTTACGTAGTGCAGGGTTAAAAGCTGAAACCGAAGGTTTTATTCTTGCTGCACCTGACCAATTCTTGCTAAATAGAAATTACCAAACTGTGCTGACCCCAAGTGCAGATTCTGTGAGAAATAGCCAGAAACAATTGACTATCTTTTATCAGGTTTTACAGTGTTAATAAATATAAAACTTGACATGACAGACTAGACTAATATCTGCACTTGAAAATCTGTTGCTTTTGCGGAAAGGAATCTGTATGAACAGCGCTCGGACCGGGTTACAGAGATAGGAGCTGTAACAGTTTTATGGGATTTTAGAAGACACACAGACCGAACAATAATAGCTAATCTTCCAGGCATCGTGATACAAGACCACAACAACAGAATATGATTTCTTATTGATATGGGAGCCCCTACAGTTGCAATGTGTCTTTGATGATCTTCAAAATATCAAAATACAATATTCTTGAAGAGGAAATCTGAAAAATAATATGGCGCATGAGGACATTAATAATTCCAATTGAGATTGGGGCCTTGGATCCATTCGAAAATGTTCCGATACAAGAAATGCAAAGCAAAATTGTACTCACAAGTACGTTCACATATTACGAAGAGGTTTCTCTATGTAAAATGTGTCTGATCTTATTCCTTTGGATATATAAGAATGATCAGTGGAAAATGTCATGAAACCATTTCTGAATTCATTTCTCCGGCTGGGACCCGGAAGGAAATGTGTATACAACAGATATAAAAAGAAACAATACTACTAATATTATTATTAATAACTAGCTGCATGGCCCGGCGTTGCCCGTGTTTGATTCAAAAATCGTACGACTCACGCAGCAATCGCAATCGCTATCGTGGGAATATTTTTGCCTTTCCTTGCCTTTAAAGGAGTGCCCTTTTCCGTGCTAATGTTGCTACATGCCTTACTTCTTGCCTATCTCACACTGCGAATTTTTTCTAAGCTCTATACTAAACATTAAATCTGCTACGAAAAAAGAACTAAACAAAATGAACACAAAACGATCAGCTTTAAAAAAGGACTCGTAACTGGAAAAACCGAACGAATAAAGAATATTAACAACAAATACTTTTTCACACCCAACCCACTTCTGCGGAATCAGAATCAACGTTGAGTTTAAACAAGCGAATGAGCCAATTAGAGTAAAGTGCCATGCAGATTTAAATTTTTCCCACTTGTGTCGAATGCAGTTATCGATTTTTTTGCTTGATAGCATGCTAGTTAACATTCGTGTCAGTCAGCTGTTGGCTCTCACGCTGGCCAATAGAATTTTCCTGCCTATTCGGGGCAGACAGCTATTGGCTCTCACTCTGGCCAGTAGAAAATGGCCGCAAACTACATGAAAAGTGCCGTAGAAGAATGAAAAAAATCGATTATTTCCACTATCGATGGGAGTTGGGAAATGCAAAGTCGGTCTTGGCCTTTCCGCTAACTTGGAGCATGTGCATGTAAATTTTGGGTGAAATGCGTCGAAAATTGCGGCCGTGCATTCGTTACACACACACACACACACACACACACACACGGACACACAGACACACACACACAGAGACACACACAGACACATACACACACAGACACACACACTGCCTTTTATAGATAGAGATAATGAATGCCTTTCGTGCTTTTACTATTAAATATTGTTATTAATGAAAACGCATTTTATTTTGTCCGAGACTCGACTAACTATTGACAATGAAGCTTTATTTTTGTACTAATGTTTACCCAGTCTTCTTCTTCCATCTTTCGTGTCTCTTCAGAACGTTCGCGTTAATGGCTCTCCACAATTTCCTGTTCTTTGTAACACTTAATAATTTTTGTATTTTTTGTTATCACTCCTAAAACTTGCAACACCATTCATTTACTGAAGTTCGGTGAATAGCTTGTGCGTCATGTGGTTATAAAATGTCGTCATTATGTCCCCTATAAATTACAACTGTTTCTTCCCGACGTTAAGTATCTGTGCCATTTGTGTTTCTATTTTCTATAAAACACCACCGTTGCTCACACATTCGTTCCATAGTATTCTCAGCAGCCTTCTGCACACCTAAGTCTCTTCTTCATTTTGTGAAAAGATTGTCCAGTATTCATTACCATGTTACATCTCAGTTTAGTACTCTCTTCTTTGTCATCCACTGCAAAATACGAAAGTCACTGAAGGTAGATGGATGTAGCGTGGCGTTATATGGGAATAAGTGAAGGCAAGATGCGGAGTTCATAAGATTTTGTCGTAAAGGTAACTGTTAGCCGTTGTTTTGAAGAGGACAATCCACAGTTCTTTAAAAGAAGCTGTCCAGATGCAACTTCCTCCTTACTAATGGAATACAAAAGGAATGACAATGATTCTACTTTGTAGCTTGGCATTTGCTAGTTGCAAATTTCAGGGTCGTTGGGACTAAGGAATGTAACTTGAAAGAACACTTGCCATGGTAATAGCGATATACAATATCGAAAGTCCTGAGTAGTTTCATATACAGGAAAGGGGTTGTCGGATAGAATAATTAATCACCCACAAGGCCGCGCAGGTACTTTTGAACTCTGCCAAAACAAGTCAGTGAGGTCTGGGTCGCTCTTGTCCTGATATGTCATAAATATTTCATTTTTGATCTGATCCGGCTCTTTTAAAGCAAAGGGTCTCAAATACTTACTGAAGCTGTACAATAAACCGACGGCTTTTTATCCGGCATCTTTAGCTATGGAACATGTTAAGGTCTTCGGAGGGTTTGAGTCTTAATAGAGGTTCGAGACTAGAATGAGGATATGATGTGGAAAACTTATCCATTTGCTTTCCTTTTTTTTATCCTTATTCAACTACTAAATCTTGTTAGTAAATAACGGGTACTAACATTTGACCAGCACTCGTACAACTTTTATCTGTATAAATTATAAAGTTTAAATAGAAAGTAGACTTTCTTATGGACTAGTTTTAGAAACCTTATACCCTTGTGGTCGTTTTGGTGTGATTTCTATGCCTCCTGCATTAAATCTGTTTTCACTAAAGAAGATCGAAATTACATTTTAAACGATCCTCATAAATTGCAAAATTGATATCTTCGCGCCAATTCCTTCTCTCAAGGAAGAAATAATTAGATTTTGCTGTCGGAGAAAGTGAATAAGTTTTGGCTAGCGTGTAGAGTATTAGATGTATCAGTAATTTATACAGATAATTAAACGTCAAGTTGAAATCTTGCTTTCGTAACCGGGTTTAAATGCTATTTACATTAATATAAAACCGAATTTCTTGCTTATTTCTGTACTCGAAAATCAATACAGTTTACTCAGCAATTAATTTCCCGACAGAAATTACATGTTTGGAAATATTTGTCAATTAAAACTTAACCATAACCAACATAGGTTACTCAGACAGTAAGTTAGATAATGATTTCACAGAACAATATTAATTCCTCGATAATTTGAGTCTAAATTTCTGGAATTAAGAGTTATCTTTACACTACTATCCTCATCTTTATTTTTGTTATCCCAACGTTTCGGCCGTTGTACTCTCCGCCCTTCGTCAGGTTTATAAAAAACCCGTGCGTTTAGGGATATCGTTTAGTTCGCATTTATAGTACCTCAGAAAAAATGGTTGAAATTTCTGGAGTAAATAATGAGTACAGACGGCTTGGAAAATTTGACACTCACATGGCACGAAACGTAAATAACGTCTATGTGAAAATAGTTGGTATAACAGGAATTAGGAGAGATAAAAAATATAAAATTTACTATGATCTACAAGGGAAAGGAAATTGTGGAGAGCCATGATCACTCACAAGAGAAACAGCACATAGAAGAGGAAGGAAGAGCTTTTATATGGTTGGTAGAACAGAGTTTAGGAAAGATAATACAAAAGGCAGATTTTACTAATAGTCACAAAGGCCTGGAAATTGTGGAGAGCCATCCTCGCCCACGTCCTGAAAAGAAGTGACACATGATAAACTAATCTGTTTTTCTGTTTATCTTAACCGTTTTGATTTTTATCAAATCTCTGGCGGCATTCATTTTGCTTCTCTTCTCATATTGAAAATGTTTTTCGTTTCATTTTTATTCTACGCGTTTATGAAAAGTAATTATTTATTATTTTTCCAATGAAACATGACCCAGTGCACGTGTTGATACGTCGTATGTCCATTCCACGAAGTCGTTCCTTGAAGATTGACCACAAATTCACGATTGGATTTAAATCAGGAGAGATTCCGGTTCAATCTGTAGTACTTTGATTTGCTCACTGGTAAGGTTTGCCAGTGTGTTTGTGCAGCGTTACAATTTTTCCTTCCTTGGAGTAACGTCCATCGCAGACACTGGCCGTAAGACAACTAATTGACAGTCGAGACAGTAGTGTTTGGATTTGATTCACGGATGATGCAATATTTTTCATGGCCAAATAAATTTCATCATACAGCCCGAAAATAAATTCGTATTACCGCACACCACTACAAATGACCTAATCTGAGGAAAAAATAGAAATCAATTATACTCTGTTGCTCCAGTGGGACTAAATCTGGCCATATATTGATTGAAATGAATCTAAAGCCGTTTTTTTATTAATTTTCACGAGGGTGTATAATCTCCATTAAATATTTCCATGATTTGGGACATTGTATATACTCATATTATCATATATTCTTTCTCTTGTATAAGGTGACCGAAGAAAAACGGGAACTTTTAACAATCCAATAAACCAAGTGTGATGGAAGAAAGACATTTTATTCATAGTAATTGAAACCTAAAACCATGCCATTTGAGAAACAATGATGCAATTTTCATTTTTTTTTTGTAGATGTCGTCCTCCTGTACGAATGCATTCTTGAAATCTGCTGTTGAGATTCCTTATTGACTACTGAAACATCTCAGCTGGGATACTGTGAATTTAATCTTGAATTCTAAATGGCGAAATGTTTAATTGGTCAAAGTCACTATCTCGCAGTGTTGCCACTTGCTCATGTTTGGCAATACGCACTTCAAAAATTCCCAGTTTTTTAGGGTCAACCTGCTATCTTGCGACACATGACAATGCATATATAAAAAACAAATAAATATCAATACAGGATTTGCGTAATATAATCATACACCACTAAATAAACTACTCTAAATATTTCTGATATACAAATTTATTATCATTTGAATTATGTTAGGTTGAATCATGATTAATTTTGATTTTTGCCTATCAAGTGTATTCTAAAACCAATTATGCACAATCATATTTTGTTTAATTTTATTATCACATTTATTCCCAATAATTTGCTGCCACATATAAGGAAAGCGTTTCTATATATTTCGTGTAAAACACCGCAGGTTTTGATGCGAATTTCTTATTTCTTATTTTCATTAGAGAAAGCTTTCCCGCACAAATTATTCTGCAACGATCAAAGAAAACTAGTGTTAATGTAATATGAGGTTTACGTAAATCCGATAGGACGAATGGACATCTTTTGATCAAGTTCACCCCAAGTATGGTAGTAAAGCCACTAAGACACAAGGGCTTACTGGGTGTGGAAGAATTAGAAAACAGAAACACCACGAAGGAGCGAGATGAGAAGAAGAGTAGCCAGTAGATAGCGATTGACATTGAATTTAATTTGTTTACAGTTTAAAGATGGCTTGGAAAGTATGAACTCGGAAGGGAGTTCCACAAGCGAGAAGTGCAAGAAAAAGAAACTGTTAGAATAGAACTTACGGTTCTATCTAACCAACGCTACTATATATCGATGAGACCTCCTCGCCACTCTATTAGTGATCTTATGTTCATAAAGTCTAGGTACCACAGCGAAGAGCTAATCCGAAGAATTACCATGAAACTATTTACAGAAAAGACAAAGGGAAGCAACTCTGAGGTGGAGGGAAAGTGACGGAAGCCTACCGCAAGATAAGAAGCAATAATATTGCTGATTCTCTTTTGGATTTTATCAAGGAGCTCTAGATAAACAGCAGGAGCACCGGACCATATGTGACAGTAAAATTCTATGGGCAAATGTTAGACATATATATATATATATATATATATATATATATATATATATATATATATATATATATATATAAGAAGATAGATTGGGAAGAGAAAAATGTCTTGCACGTCACAATGAACCAACTTTCTTAGCAGTTGATTCTTCTACTTAATGTCAGCCGAGTCACTCTCCTGGAGATTAGAATTAGCCATGCCGATAGAAAGCAAAGAGAGACACCTCAGATGATTAATGGAGAGCTGTTAAATTTTGGAGACCTTACTGGATGTGAAACAATTAAAACATAAGAAACACAACTAAGAAGCGACTATAGAAGAAGACTAACACTAGATATCGAATGATATTGCATTTAATTTTTTTGAAGATTAAAGTTGGCTGGAAAGCTTGGAGCCAGAAGAGAGTTCCACAAATAAGATGAGCGAGAAAAGAAACTGTCATCATAGAGTTTACAGTTACATCTAGCCAGCTTTACTGGATATCGATGAGACCGCATCGCCAGTCAAGTACTGCGATTATATACATAAAGTCTAGGTACCATATTGAAGAGCTAATCCGAACAATTAATTTATAGAAAGGACACAGGGAACCAAATTTACGGCGGTGGGGAAGCGGTTGAAGCTGAGACACTAGATTACGACCAATGATATTCCTGATTTCTCCTTGCATTTTATCAGTGCCTTGAATTGTCATGGAGAAAAATGTTGCCTTGAATTGTCAGGGAGAAGAATGGTGACTTGCATTGTCAGGTAGGAGAATGGTGCCTTACATTTTCAGGGAGAAGAATGGTGACTTGCATTGTCATGTAGGAGAATGGTGCCTTACATTTTCAGGGAGGAGAATGGTGTCTTGAATAGTCAAGGGGGAGAATGGTGCTTTGCATTGTCAGGGAGAGGAATGATGCCTTGCATTGTCTGGAAAAGAATGGTGCCTTGCATTTTAAGGGAGGAGAATGGTGTCTTGCATTTTCAGGGAAAGAGAATGGTGCCTTGCATTCTCAGGGAGGAGAATAACCTTTTTTCCTGTTGTCGAGTGCGTGGGTTTTTCGACCAAGCATTTATGGACACGTTATTTTAATTTTATATACTTAGAAAATAAAGAAAAAAAACAAAGTAAAAAACAAAAAAAAACCATAATTATCCAAGTACATAGACTCCATTATTTTTAACAATTGTTGCCCATCTTTCTACACACGTCTTGATGGCATTTTCATAGAAATTTCTTGTTTTTTTTTTTGTTGGAAGAAGATTATGAGATAGGTTTCGACTGATTGTACAGAGTAAAATTTTTAGCCATTAAAATTCTCATGTAGAGGAAGAAGCAAATGGACATCTGAAGGAGCCAAGTCAGGAGAATTAAGTGGAGTGCTTGTTGTCTTCTTTGCAGCATACGGTCTTGTATTGTTCTGGGGTGAAAATGACACCATTTCTAGTTGCCAAAATCGGTTGTTTTTCTTATATAATCGCATTGAGATTAGGGAATTGGTAGCAATACCTGCTTGGAAATATTGTTTCACCTTTTGGAAGAAGCTCAAGTTGATTTAGCTCTGTGCTATCCCACCACATGGACAGCAACGCCGTCATTGGATGCA
The DNA here is from genome assembly GCA_903632075.3 of Acanthosepion pharaonis. Lineage (NCBI taxonomy): Eukaryota > Metazoa > Mollusca > Cephalopoda > Sepiida > Sepiidae > Acanthosepion > Acanthosepion pharaonis. The sequence goes on along the minus strand of CAHIKZ030001824.1, from coordinate 1,392,607 downwards.
CGCCAACTTTAACTACGGTCTATGCACATTTATAAACTCCGTTTCCAACACCTTTTGCGTCGAATGTTAATCATAAACGATTCATTTTACATCCCTTGTGACTATTCTGTCCATGAACGGTTCGTTTTCGTGGCGTTAATGCAAAGAAATTGACGCAGAACTTTGTTCTATTCCGTCATAGAATGTGGCACACATGTGTCCAATTTGGAAACGTACCCTCATCTCTTCAAATCGTGAAAGCCAGTTTGGATATTTATTTTCAAATATTTCGCAAACTCTTCCGTTGAAATCTTCAGTTTATTCTCCAAGATGGCAAATAGAGCATCAGAAGTGTCCGCTGGGTTGATCGTTAAGATTTCCCTGACAAAACACATTTTGACCATCCGGAGAGTTGGAGCATGATGCAAATAAACCTTCCGAATGATTTTTGTTGATATTCTGACGTTTAATCCTTTGTGAAATTTATAGAGCATATAGCAAAAGTAATTTTTCATCCTATCCCTTTAAGGCATCATTTTTGGACAAAACGTCAACATTCAGAAAACAATGCAAAGACTCAATCAGGGACACCCCAGAAATTAGCACCAAAACAAACGTCTGTGCTAAGCTGCGGTCATTTTATATAATATGAGCCGAATTAACCGCGTCTTGGTGCATGTCACATCATGTAAGGAAATGATTGTTAACATTTCTGGAAAAAAATAAGGCATTTCAATGATCTTGCCGATGTGACCTCCATCTTTAGCCTTCTCATTCTATATTTTGGATGGGAGACATTACCTTGTTCAAATTTAAATTTAAATCAAAGGGAAAAAAGATTCCTGTGCGTGTGTGTGTGTGGGGGGGGCCTTTGATCAAAATGAAATATGCTTATCCAAGTACCCTAGGTAAAGTAGTTTCAGAATGTATATGGTTATGAGGGTCTATCTTCAAAACTCTAGGAGTTCGGAAAAAAACCCCAAAAAAGAACCAGTCAGGCAAATACTACAACTTTATATATATATATATATATATATATATATATATATATATATATATATTACAGAAGTACGTAGGTTTAGGCTTTAAAAAAGCTGTATTCAACTGAGAATACAAGGTTTGCGTATTGTGTCCTTTTATAGTCCCAGTAAACAGAAATAGCTCTCGCAAAGAAGAGAATAACAAAACAGGGAGTCCACACTTGATTATTCATAACAATATATATAGATAAAAATAGGGCACGAACTTTTGCAATCATATAGTCAAAATATTTTTTCTGTTTGCACACCATATAAATTTGTTGCCTTATTCTGAAATTATAAAACATTTTTTCTTTAATATTATAATGCATATCAAATTAAAAAAAGTGATTTGTTTTTCTATCTTTAAGGCCAACTGATTAGATCTCCCATTAAATGTAATTCTTTTGTATGCCAAGTTCAGCATTTGAAACATATCTAAGCGAGATTTTTTTCCAAAGCAGGGAAATATTATATGTGTATGCAAGTCATAATTTACGTTAGATTTTACTGACAGAAAACACAATTTTGGATTAGTTAGACCCAGAAAAAATATTTCAACAGAGAAGCATTGTGTCCATTTTAAGGTAAAGAGCGCAATGGTATACATCATTTCATAAATTTGAAAACAAATATAGTGTTATCTGTAGAAGGAAAGCTCATTAGGACATCGTTTTCTGTCGTTTAACCTTTGTCGGTTGGCTCATGTTTAATGACGGCGAAACACCTAATAACTTTCCGAACAAGTTTGAGTGTCAATCTGATGACAGTGCAGAGGATTCGGAAAGAGTTGGATGAATTTAATGGTGATTCCGAAGGTACGGCATCTCGGAAAACACACTCTGATCGTTCTGATAAGAAAGTATTTTGTTGCTGAAGGCAAAGACTCAACGGAGAGGCCGACATCAATTGCCTTGAGGAAGTAGTGCCACCCTAGTTAAAGAGGGTGATTACCGGAAGATCCAGTTTCAGCCAACATTACTCTCGTCTGTGGCACACAAACAAGAGGACCCAACCATGGTTGTCTTACATTTACTCCGGCCACGTCACGCCGCATCTGGCTACCTAACCTCCCAGATTGCAAGCCCCTTGCTTGTGTGTTGGGCACAATTGAATGGAGAACGACAAAACCCCGTAAAACACCAAAGATAAACTGAAGTATTAGTATGTCAAGATATTTTTGTGCTTTTTTTGTTAAATATATGCGTTAAAATGAGATGTCAGTGTCATTTTCATTTTTGCCTAATTTAGACGGCAATTTATCCATCGCATCCTTTATAGAGATTTTTCAAGCGTAGCTTAGATGTGGCACAAGTCCGAAATTATGGGGCACCCAGTGAGGATCGAACTCACTACTCAGTCGTAATTGTTCTAGCAGGACAAGCTTGCTAACCATTACACCACGCCGAGGTGTCCCCATCGCATCCTGTATATATCGGAAGAAAAAGACAGCATGGACATAGCCATGACGTCTGATCAGTTGACATTCAGTTTCCAACTAAAATTCAGTATGAATATATTGCTTAAATATGAATATATTTCTTAAAACCCACTATATTATGGGAAGGGGATATCAATATCGGGGATAGATCTCTTGTAATTGTAGACGATTGTCTGAAGATGACTTTATCAATTCATTATTGATACCGCTGCTCACAATGGCTCTTCCATGCCATACACACGCACAGTTTGTTTTTACGGCTTATCAATCTTTTTCAGGTTTTTGTCTATATTTCCGAGATAAAGTATTTGTTGTGGTAGGATCCACCTAATTTGCATAGTGGAGTACCGACCATATAAATATGGTTGGTACCGGGAAGAGAGGGAGGAATCAAGAGATTCAACCAGAGACTCTGCCCGACTGCGACTCAGTCAACACATTCTCCAGGAACGGTCTTACCAGGAATATACAAAAGACTATATGTAAATATTGTGTACACTTTCTTGTTTCAATACATTTTGTTCTAAGTACATTTTGTGTTGCATTATTATTCCATGCATTAGTCAAGTTTCAACAGTATTATAATTAATAACGCTATTTATATTGTTCGGGCTGTTGTCTGTATATTTATTGTTATGTTTACGACGTTTCGGCCGCCGTACGCTCCGGCCATCTTCAAGTGATTGGAATTTCGAACTGAAGTCCACCGGGGTAGATTGTTCTCGTTCCACGTGCCATTCCTCTTCCGGATGTCTCAGTTGTCTCCCTTTAGCTCACCTCTCTAAATTATTGTTCACCACTGCCGTAGCCAGGTATTGAACTTCGGTCAAATCACTGGGTCAAACCAACGCTTTCTTTCAGGTTATTTACAGCCAGAAAATATTTGAGACAAGAATTTTATGAAGATAAATAGATAATAAGGATTTACTGATAAAAGTCGTCCAAAATAACCCATATCTGGAGGGGGAGAACAGTTGGATTCATACATTTCACATGAGTATTTTCGTAATATGTCTAATATAAGGTAACCCGACTAGAAATGGAACTCGACACTTCGAGCTCCAATTCCGAGCCGTTATCCATTGCATCATCCGCACATCCTTACTAGTAGCAATTGTCCCATCTAGGTAGTGACAAGACTTGATGTTGTTTAACTTCAATGTAATATAGCCGTAATATGCTTTCGATTACTTACCGAACATAACGTTCCACCAGACTTTTAACTAAGAATGTTAGGTATTTATTTTTGCGTTTGTTACTGGCAAATTTAATTTTTAATTTTCCGTGTCAAGAATAACAGAAAAAAAAAACGATGGTTATTCCAAGAGGGAAATTCACTTCCAACGCCCAAACCAAGATTCCATATAAAGAAATCCTTCCGTTTTGTCTTGTAAAATATGAAATTTGCAGTCCATTGTCGGGTTATTGGAACATGGAAGGAGAGTCATTGCAGACGTAATTTTTTTTTTGTTGTTAGGAATTTCATTATGTAAAGAATGCATTACGTCAGATGTCTGCTGCTTTAGTAAAAAGAAAAGATGTTGTTCTCCGGCATTACAATGCAAATACAGACTGTGAAACAAGCATAAAGAAAAATAAGATCTTTAACTTGGGAATTCCTGATCTTTCATACTAACCAAAGTTAGTAGATCCATCCATTTATTTCTATAACCAGAACATTTCATAAGTAGCAGAATATTGAGAAACAAAGAAGACAAAATTACTCTTTCAAAAACTGTTCCAGTAAAAACTCAGATTACTTTAAACATGGCATCCAACATTTGCTTTCTCGTCTTTGAAATTACATTATTTATTGTATTTTAGAATACAATTCTGGTACAACGCCCGTGAAGAAGGGTTGGATGCCACTGAATATAGATAATCTGATTCACGACTCATTCATTCTTGCAATTAACTCAGCCATCACAAGAATCATCCATCATTATTCAATCCAATATATGCCACAATACGGCACATTTACAAGGGCCCTGCTAAAACACCCCTGACAGAAAAAAAAATCGGTAATATATAAACTATTTTTTGGTGATCAATTCTTTCTATTTTCAAAAACTGATATAACATATATATAAAATTATATCACATAAAATGACGAAGAAGGGGATGAACCTAATAACGAAAATTCAACAAAACACTCAAGCTAAAATAAACTATGTTAGTAGGACCCGTCTACCCCACAGAAAAAAAAGAGTAGCCACTGTATTATGCCGATAAGCAGAATCAAGCAGCTCCCTCGCCAGAGTGGATGTTAGGAACAAAATAAATTACTGAATGGGAAAATAAAAGGCTGATCCACACGAGATAAAAAAGGGGACAAAAACAAAATTTGGAGATTGAGAATTTTGACATGGATCATAACACAAGGGAATACCAGGACGACGTCAAGAACAACATTTACTAACATTAACTAGGTGAACAAAAGAATGAAGCTTAACCTGGGATTGGGGACCGTCAAAGATCCGTCCGAATCAAGCCTATAGGTGACTAAAAAAGAAAATCCAGACTAGCTCGATCCACGCGAACCAAACTCGCCACCTTTTCCCACCGTACATTGAAATCTGCCGAGATCAAACTGATCATCCTGAGCTTATGCCCAAATGATCCATTCTGACCCTGATGGGAATAAGGTTCATGTCAGAAGATTCCCTCTATCGACATCACCATCCTTGTCGCAGCTATCAGCCTTAGAAACAGCATCTGTTTCATCCCAAACCAAAGGTGGGGGCACATATTGCACACGTATGAAAGATCAACGGACACGAGATGTTCGGGATAGATACGAGCCGTCACATCGCCGATAAAATCCCAGACAAGACAGACCTGACGACAATGGAAGAAGGCGTTTCCTATATATAGCCATCACGCTGTTGACAATCGCGCATATTTGCCTAGCCTTTCTTGAAAGCCACGCCATTGAAAGATTGCGGGTTTCAATTGCCAGGTAAGCGAAAATCAAGGTTTTCTGAGGTAATTCGCCAGTCGTCTTCGAATTTAAAGCTGATAAATTTTGGATGAATAATATTTAAATAATCCTTAAATTTAACTTAAATTTGTTTTATATCGATTCAAGTAAAATGTCATTACTTTCGACTATAAACTACATCCAGCAGCAAGGCCTCTGATCGGAAGATTTGAGGTTTGAGGACCGTGGGACCACCTCTTAATTGCTGTTGTTCCCAGGTCATCCTAAACTCTGAGCGGTAGGACCTGTTTGTGGGTCAGCTATGGGCAAATAGTGAACTCTCCAAGTAAACATTATGAAAGTACACAAAGGCTGTACATTTTTATATCTCTGTAATTGAAGGCATACACTTGTGTTCAGAATATTTTGATTTCGGCATTAAATAACTCATAGAGGTTGCTCTGCTGCTAAATAAAATCATCCAACCAACCCATAATTTCCAAAGATCCTAATATTTGACTTGACTCACTTTATAGTCCACCAATAGAAGGTTGACTCACTTTATAGTCCACCAATAGAAGGTTAACCAATCAGAAGACGTAGAACATTCAATCCGTCGTGTATAAATGCGGCCATTTTGTTCACTCTACCCGAATGTCCAGTTCCAGCTTGTCAGGCGAAGAGAAACAGAAGGACGAACTACGCTCTGATACTTTTACCAAAATATCCACTGCTAACCTGAATAACGCTTTCCTACTGTCTTGGAAATATTAACTGTTAACCTCTGGATTCTATACTCGAAGACGACCGTCATCATGAACAACAATATTTACATAAATTTGGGCTTGTCGACGTAAGGTAATGTCTAGTAATTTTATTTCGCTAGATTGATTACCAGTGAGTAACAGGCTACTTCATACTTTCGAATATGTACAAGAAGCAATGAAGTCAATCAGATGAAAACTAGCTAACGAAATGTTTGTAAAATTTAATCCATCCAAAAGGGAACTCTTATTTTAAAACATTAGAGAGGACCATTTTCCCTTCAGCATGGCTGACGCTAACCTCCTGACGTGCAAACCAATGCGCTTTCTAGAGTGTAATGATTACATTGAACCAAAATAGAGGACTGTTGCTCGTAAATGAAGTTCAGTGTGCCGTACCAGGCATTAATTTTCTCATCAGCCTCCGTTTTGATATTTCATAAATCTACAATTTCTCTGTGAATTGAACAGTGATGCTGTGTGCTGATTGGTGTTCCTGATATGTAGGGCAATATTTTTGACCAATTCCAAAGAAGGGTGTGTGAAATTATTCCTCTCGATTTCAGTCATTTCCCCAGCACCATGACATTAATCCTCTCGACTTCTGTCACTTCCACGGCAACATAATATTATTTCTCTCGAATTCTGTCACTTAACCACCATCATGACATTATTATTCCTGCACATTTCAATCACTTCCCCAGCAACAAGACATTATTCCTCACAATTGTCACTTCCCAAATACCATGATATTAAAACTCTCTGGCTTCCCCAGCAACATGATATGATTCTTCTCGACTTCAGTCACATCACCAGCACAATCATATTATTCCTCTCGACTTCAGTAACTTCTCCTACAACATGACATCATTTTTTTGGATTCAGTTACCGCAGCAACATGATATTATTTCATACGACTTCTGTCACTACCCCAACATCATGACATTAGTCTTCTCAGTTACTTTCCCAGCATGATGATTTTATTTTTTATCAATTCAGTCACATTCCCAGCACAATGATATTATTCCTATCAACTTCAGTCACTTCCCCAGCACCATGATATTATTCCCTCGAATTCAGTTAAATCAACAGCACCATGACATTATTTTTACTTGATTCTGTCACTTCGCCAGCACCATGATATAATTACTCTCGATTTCAGTCACTTATCGAGTATCATGATAATATTCTTCCCGATTTCAGTCTTCTTCCCTAGCACGATGATATTATTCATATCATTCAGTCACTTCACCAACATCACGACATTATTCCACTCAACATCTGACACTTCCCCAGCACCATGATATTTTCCTCTCAATTTCTGGCAGCTCCACTACAGAATGACGTTATTCTTCACAACATCTGTCACATCCTCAGCACCATGACATAATTCACCTGGAATTCACTCACTTCCCCAGCATCATTATATTATTTTTCTCGATTCAGTCACTTCGCCAGAACCACAGCATTATTCTTTTCGACTTCAGTCACTTCCCCAGCAGCATGACATTGTTCCTCTTGACTTCAGTCCCTTCTCCATCACCATGACGTTATTCCTCTCGATTTAAATCATTCCCTAGCACCATGACATTATTCCCCGCGAGTTCAGTCACTTCCCCAGTATCAGGCCGTTATTCCTCCCGACTTCAGTCACTTCCCCAACATCATGACATTATTTCTCCCGATTTCAGTCACTTTTCCAGCACGATGGCATTATTCCTCCCGACTTCAGTACTATGACATTTTCCCTTCGACTTCAGTGACTTCCCCAGTAACATGACGTTATTCCTCTCGACTTCAATCACTTCTCCAGCACCATGATATTATTACCTTTGACTTAAGACACTTATCCGCAACATTGCATTGTCCCTCTCGACGTCAGTTACTTCACCAGCACCATGGCAATATTTTTCTCGTCTTCAGTCACTTCTCCAGCATTTTGACATTATTCCTCTCGACTTTAGTCACTTCCCCAGCACCATGACATTGTTTCTCTCGACTTTAGTCACTTCCCCAGCACCATGACATTGTTTCTCCCGACTTTAGTAACTTCACCTTCGCCATGGCATTATTCCCTTCAACTTCAGTCACTTCGCCAGCACCATGACATTAATCCTCTCGACTTCAGTCACTTCGCCAGCACCATGGCAATATTCCTTCCGACTTCAGTAACTTGCCCAGCACCATGGCATTATTCCTCTCGACTTCAGTCACTTCCCCAGCAAGATGGCATTATTCCCCTCCAATTCAGTCACTTCCCCAGAACCATGACATTTTTCTCTTCAACTTCAGTCACTTTCACAGCACTATGACATTATTTCCCGCGACTTCAGACACTGTCCCACACCATAACATTGTCCCTCGATTTCAGTCACTTCACCAGCACCATGAAATTATTCTTCTGGACATCAGTGACTTTCCCAGTAACATGGCATTATTCCTCTCGACTTCAGTCACTTTCCCAGCACCATGACATTATTCCCCACGACTTCAGACACTTCCCCAGCACCAGGACATTGTCCCTCTCAACGTCAGTCACTTCACAACACGATATCATGAATTTCTTCGTTCTTTTCTATAAACATTTTCATCGTAATTTTTCTAATGATTTCTTCTCTTTGTTCCATGGACCATGTGAATTTAAGCGCAATATTAAATTGGAAACTAGCTCTCACCATTTTGCCGTTGAAATAACTATATGTAAGCGTATGTTATATTTTAACAGCTTATTTTTTTTCTTAATATTTAACTGTGGAACTCTATGTCTTCTATATTTAATTAGCTTAGGCAAATACTATTGAAAAACTTATATCTTATGTATATTCTCACGTATCATGCGGATTTTTAAACCTAATTTTGTAGTAAATTTTAAGGGGTCAAATCATACATGAGTTATAAAATCAGCATATAAACTGCTGGCCCTGTCTACACTATTGAGCAAAAATATATATCCATTTCCTCTAATCAAAAATGTACAGCTGTATTTAAAATAGACATGACATTTTATCTTAACTGTTTTAATGACAAAATTACGCCGATGTAGGCTTTGAAAATCTTTATTCAACTGAGAATACAAGTTTCTCGTTTAGTGTCCTTTTAACGTCTTAATAAACAGAAATATCTCCCTCAATGAGGAGAGCACAAAACAAGGGGAGACCACTCTTGATTATTCATTACAAATGTATACAGTAATAATACATATAACCTTCCCATAGTAATATCGAATTATAAAATACAACCATAGCGAATATGCATCTTTTTTCATTGTTTACGTTTATATGATGTTTAGCTGTTTCTCGTTCGGCTGCTTATGGCTGTATGCCTTTACGAAACGAGTATAGCGTTACTAACGATACTTTTATTATTCTCTTTTACTTTTTGTACTTATTTAACTAAAATATGGGATAAAGTTATAGAGGAAAAGACGTTGGGTTATTGTAATTTGGTCTCTCCAAAAAGCAACTCCTATGATACAAGAGATACATGATAAAATCATTATTATAAGAGAAAATGTGGGATTGCCCAATATGCAAGATCGGGCGTTACACGAGTATATAAGGTAAATTAATTTTTACCAAATTACGAATGATCCTTCTCAATCCAGGAGGAAATTCCGCCAGAATTTGTCCAAAGTCCATTTCGGAAGAAAAATTAATACAACACGGTCAGGGATCTTTTTTGCCAACGTACTCCATCAGTTTTTGTGTTGTATTCAACTTGTCATCCCCAACTCTTTCTAGCTTGTGGAGAAGAAAAGGATTAATATCTTTCCCAATGGTATTAGCACGTCAGTCAGATATGTGCCATACATGATACAAGCTTAGGCGATCAAGTATCTTTCGATACATGATAGACGAGGCAATTTTTTCCCGCAGTAGGTTGCCATTTCTTCCTGCGATAGACCAGTTGCCATCCAAGGCTATAGAACCCGGTCTGTCCTGCTATTTATCCATAGCTGTGGGGAGAAGAAGAGGATTCATACGTTTCCCAAGTATATTAGCACGTAAGAGATTGTAATGGATTCGACTGGAATTCAATCTGAGCCGCTATCCATTACTCTAACTCAATACAGGGTAAGATCCCAGAAAATCTATCACCTGCTGAACAAAGTAGTCCAGTCAGCAAACGTTAACTCGGTATTTTGTCCTGTACTACACGCAATTATACTTTAAACAATTATCCTTCAGCAAGCTTTCCAAACCTGGGCGATATTGCTCACCGGTTGGATGGGCGATGAACAACTGCATAGAAAATGACGGGAAACTGACAATTTTCGGGGGTGTTATAGGATTTTGAGTATTACAAAGGAATTTCAACATATGTTACCAGAACAATATAGTCATAAGATATATACAAATAACCTGTATAACCCGACCCCCGCAAAACAACAGGCTGAATGTTTAATGACTGAACCACATTCCTAGATAAGATCTCCGCAAACAAATATTTTGACATTTTCTATATACCGTATTTTCCGGCTTATAAGACGCATCTTTACCAAAAAAAAAAAGAACACTGAAAAATAGGCGTGCGTCTTCCAAGACGAAGGTAAGGCACCGCCCAGGCTCAAATAAGCTTCGACGGTCACCTAATTGGCTTGACTTAAAGGGACGTGGATTCGTATGTTGAGTAATTACACTATAATATTATCTATCTATCTATCTATTCCAGTCAGTTCGTATCTATCTATCTATCTGTTTCAGTCTCTTCTTTTATGTCTATCTATCTATCTATCTATCTATCTATCTATCTATCTATCTATCCCAGTCAGTTTGTATCTATCATTCCCAGCCTGTTCGTATCTATCTATCTATCTATCTATCTATCTATCTGTTTCAGTCTCTTCTTTTATGTCAATCTATCTATCTATCTATCTGTTTCAGTCTCTTCTTTTATGTCAATCTATCTATCTATCTATCTATCTATCTATCTATCTATCTATCTATCTATTTCAGCCTTTTATATGATGTAATCTTAGTACTGTTATAAGCATTTTCAAGAGAGAATGTAAACTCTGTTCACTACTAGCGGGATGAGTCTTTCTGCTCTTGATTAGTATGTCATTGCCATACAAACGAAATCGGGTGAGTGGTTAATGTAAACAATACGTGGTGCCAGTATGACTTCTTTTTTTTTCTATGAAATTTCTTTCCAGTATTAGGGTGCGTCTTCCAAGCCGGGAAATACGGTAGATAAATCTTGCAACGTCTTGGTTTGGTATAGTAAACTTTCTCCTTTAACCAACCCCAAAGAAAAAGTCAAAGGCACAGGGTGTTAAGTCAAGAGTCCTGGCTGGTCAGTCATATATAAAATAGGGAGTTACCGTATTTTCCGGCTTAAAAGACGCTCTTTTTTGTTTTCCTAAAAATACAATGGAAAATACGTGTGCGTCTTCCAAGATGAGTGTAAGGCAATATCTAGTCTCAAGTAAGATTGGTTTGACTGATAGGGACATGGATTTGTATATTGAGTCATTACACTAATTCAGCCTTTTATATGATCTACCTCAGTATTTAACTGTTGCAAGAATTTCCAAGACTATAAATCTTCCTGGAGCCGAGCCACAAACTTAAACATGCTCTGTTTACTAGCAACGGCCAGAGCCTTTCTGCTCTTGACTATTATGTCATTGCCATACAAACGAAATCGGGCCAGTGATTAATGTAACCAATACGTGGGGCCAGTATGTGAGGGGCGCATGGTGAACGTGTTGTTTTATGAGAATGACTTCTTTTTTTTTTCTTAGAAATTTCTTTCCAATATAAGGGTGCGTCTTCCAAGCCGCAGCGTCTTGTAAGCCGGAAAATACGGGAGTTTTCAATGGTCAAGTTTACTTTTGTTTGTTCTTTAATACAATAGTAGGAGCAGCCACTGTTGCACAAGTTAGCGTTATTTGTTACTCTACTATTTTATTAATATATCATAAAGTCAGTTTATGAATCAGTAACAAACTTATAGTAAAAAATATATATATTTATATCGGTAACAAACTTATAGTAAAAAATATATATTTATATCAGTAACAAACATATAGTAAAAAATATATATATTTATATCAGTAAGAAAAATTATAGTAAAAATATATATATTTATATCAGTAACAAACTTATACTAAAAATATATATATTTATATCAGTAACAAACTTATAGTAATATATATATATATATATATATATATATTTATATCAGTAACAAACTTATACTAAAAATATATATTTTATATCAGTAACAAACTTATAGTAAAAATATATATATATTTTATATCAGTAACAAACTTATAGTAAAAAAATATATATATATTTATATCAGTAACAAACTTATACTAAAATATATATATTTATATCAGTAAGAAAATTATACTAAAAATATATATATTTATATCAGTAAGAAAATTATAGTAAAAATATATATATTTATATCAGTAACAAAACTTATAGAAAAAATATATATATATTTATATCAGTAACAAACTAATAGTAAAAAATATATATATTTATATCAGTAACAAACTTATACTAAAATATATATATTTATATCAGTAACAAACTTATACTAAAAATATATATATTTTATATCAGTAACAAACTTATACTAAAATATATATATTTTTATATCAGTAACAAAATTATAGTAAAAATATATATATATTTATATCAGTAACAAACTTATAGTAAAAAATATATATTTATATCAGTAACAAACTTATACTAAAAAATATATATATTTATATCAGTAACAAACTTATACTAAAATATATATATATTTATATCAGTAACAAAATTATAGTAAAAATATATATATATATTTATATCAGTAACAAACTTATAGTAAAAAATATATATATTTATATCAGTAACAAACTTATACTAAAAAATATATATATTTATATCAGTAACAAACTTATACTAAATATATATATATTTATATCAGTAACAAACTTATGCTAAAAATATATATATTTATATCAGTAACAAAACTTATAGTAAAAATATATATATATTTATATCAGTAACAAACATAGTAAAAATATATATATTTATATCAGTAACAAACTTATAGTAAAAAAATATATATATTTATATCAGTGACAAACTTATAGTAAAAAATATATATATTTATTTCAGTAACAAAAACTTATACTAAAAATATATATATTTATATCAGTAACAAACTTATACTAAAAATATATATATTTATATCAGTAACAAACTTATACTAAAAATATATATATTTATATCAGTAACAAACTTATACTAAAAAAATATATATATTTATATCAGTAACAAACTTATGTTTAAAATATATATATTTATATCAGTAACAAACTTATAGTAAAAATATATATATATTTATATCAGTAACAAACATAGTAAAAAATATATATATTTATATCAGTAACAAACTTATACTAAAATATATATATATATATATATTTATATCAGTAACAAACCTATACTAAAAATATATATATTTATATCAGTAACAAACTTATACTAAAAATATATATATTTATATCAGTAACAAACTTATACTAAAATATATATATATATATATTTTATATCAGTAACAAACTTATACTAAAAAAAATATATATTTTATATCAGTAACAAACTTATACTAAAAATATATATATATATTTATATCAGTAACAAACTTCTACTAAAAAAAAATGTTTATTTTGTATATTTACTATATAGGTTGTCGGTGGGAAAATTTTCCTTGTGAAAGTTAGCAAAGACGTAAAAAGACTAGAACAACTGTTCTCCATTTATTTGGGTACCTCTGCTCGTGGAGCGAAATAAGTTCGTTGTGCTAATTATTTCTACCCTATTTTTTTTATAAAAAATACTTATCTATTTTTATTTTATTTTTTTAAAATCGAGTTCACACCAAGCAAGCCCGTAAAGCCGCTGAGACACAAAGGCTGGAATTTTTAAAAACAGAAACCTTTGCTAGAGAGCGAAAACAGAGGAATATTAATCAGGAGGACAGTGAATAGCGATGGACATTGCATTTTAAATTCGTGCCGATTAAAGATGGCTGAAAGCAGAGAGCCTGACGGGAGTCCCACAAGTGAGAAGTGCGAGGAAAGAACTTACGGCTACATGAAGCCAGCTCAAAACTCTAACTTGGTGAGCCTTCGTCGCAAGTCTAGTGCTGCGCTTAAATTCAAAGAGTCTAGGCACAATGGCGAAGATCTCATTTGAACAATTATAATAATTATTAAAAAATCTGTTTTTGAAAAGTTGAAATAAAACTATATTAAATAGAACATTTGAACTCTTTCCTTGTTCTACATTACCATGAAAGTATCTGTCTATATCTCTGAGATGAGGTATTATCTAACCAACGTCTTTATCCACTGGGCCATGTGTACTCGTGTAAATAAAGATGTTGGTTAGATCCAGTAACTAGACCCAAAGAGTTGTGAGTTCAATACCAGGCCACAGCAGTGGTTAATTAAAACTTGGATAGTTGAATTAAAGAGAAATAACTGAGACATCCGGAAGAGGCTTGGCACGTGGACGAAATAAAGGGTTCGGTTCAAAATTTAGTCACCTGTAGAACGTCAGAGCGTACAACGGTCTAAAATTTCTGAATATAGCAATTAAGATGAGGATAAAACTTCGAATAATATAAATAATGCAAGTACCATGAAAGTATTTATAGAAAATGCAACCTTACGACGGTTGGAAAGTGAATGAACCCGAGACACCGGATCAGGACCAATAATATTGTTGACTAGCAGCATGGCTCGGCGTTGCCCGTGCTTGATTCAAAAATCGTACGACTCATACAGCAATCGCTATCAGTTGACTTAAAATATTTTTACCCTTCCTTGCTTTTAAAGGAGTGCTCTTTGCCGTGCTGATGTTGCTACATGCCTTAATTCTTGCCTATCACACACTGCGAATTTTTTCTAAGCTCTATATTAAACATTAAATCTGGTACGAAAAAAGAACTAAACAAAATGAACACAAAATGATCAGCTTTAAAAAAGAACTCGTAACTGGAAAAACCGAATGAAAAAAGAATGTTAACAACAAATACTTTTTCACACCCAACCCAGTTCTGTGGAATCAGAATCAACGTTGAGTTTAAGCAAGCGAATGAGCCAGTTGGAGTAAAGTGCCATGCAGATTTAAATTTTTTCCACTTGTGACGAATGCAGCTATCGACTTTTTTAACATTCGTCAGTCAACTGTTGGCTCTCACGCTGGCCAATAGAATCTTCCTGCATATTTGTGGCAGCCAGCTATAGGCTCTCACTCTGGCCAGTAGAAAATGGCCGCAAACTACATGAAAACTGCCGTAGAAGTATGAAAATATCGATTATTTCCACTATCGGTGGAAATTGGAAAATGCAATGTCGGTCTTGACCTTTCTGCTAACTTGGAGCATGTGCATGTAAATATCGGTGCAAATCCGTCGAAATTTGCGGCCGTGCATTCGTTACATACACACACACACATCATGCCTTTTATAGATAGAGATTCTTCTTTGCATTTTATCAAGGAGGCATGTGTCTGACTAGGTTCAGTCATTTTAAATTCATGTGTCGTTTTTATGTAGAATACCGTAAAGAAAGTTTTACTATTTTCATTTAATCTTTACTAAATGATCTTGGCCGGTTGATCGTCGCAAAACTAAAGTTAGCTAAATAAATTACTGTTACTTTGGAAAGTCGACAATTCACTATTTTTATTGATAAAGCAATTACCAAATATTTATATCTTCACTTTAAATATTTTTTTTTAAGGTTAAATGTATCTTCAAATAGTTTTCGCCAACGAAAGGTAAGACATAAAAAAAAAAGAAAATAATAGTTTAAAAAAAAAAAAAAAAAACTTCCGCGATCGGGTGACTCAGACGGCATAATGAGATCACTCGTCATTAAAAAAAATGACTAACCACATACAAGATGAAAATAAAGAATAATTTAAAAAGAAACAGCATGACAAACATATTGGCAAGTTGAAAACTTTCGCTTCAGCTGACAGTCCTCATTTGACAAGTTGTTTTGTGAGAAACGGATATATCATTTATATATATATATATATATATATATATATATATATATATATACAAAACCAATTTTAGATAAAGTAAAAAGAAGGTGGAAAATTTGTTGTATGCCGCGTTCCTTTAGAACTTTTTTCTTGTGCAATTGTTTCACCCTTAAACAAAGCGGCAATACCGTAAGGACGCAGCCGATTGCAGGGAGTAAAAGTGAAAGAAGATGAGAAGACGAAGAATAGGAGAGATTTTTTTTTTCTTAAATTATTTCACCCGAAGCTAATGCCATAAGAATGCAGGTGCTTACAGGGAGTAAAAATGACAGAGGGTTAAAAGACTGAGAATAGGAAAGATTTATGTTTTAAAATCATTTTAACGGAAGATAATGTCACTATAACGTAGAGGTTTACCCGAAGTGAAAGAGAATTAAAAAAAAAAAAAAAAAAAAAACTGAGAATAGGGAGGATTGCGGAACAGACAAAAAGATAAACGCCATTCAAGAAGACAGAAGATGGTGACTGACGTTGCATCTAAATTTTTGAAGATTTAATTATCGGACAGCAAGAAAACGGAAGATAGTTACACAGGTGGGAAGTGCGAGAAAAAAAAACAGTTGGAGTAAAAGTGGCGGTCGCATTTAGCTAGTTCAACAGTAAAATGGTGGGACGCAGATGCCAATATAGCAGCTCGCTTAAATTCATGCAATCAGGGTATTAGGGGAAAATGCTTGCCGGAGCATTGCCACGAAGCTATTTGTATAAAAAACAGAGGGAAGTCACCTTACGTCACGTCACGTCACGTCACATCACGTCACGTCAGTGAGAAAAATCGCTGATGTCGTGATGTTTGGTCAGGATCGAATAGATTACAAATACTTTATTGAGTTTTGTCAAGAATCGGACTAAAATAATATTTACGTTGATGTGACTAAATCTGCGTATGAGGGAGAACGAACGCTGAATTTTTTAACATTTACGTTTATTTTTTTATAAAAATATGGGTTTGGATATATAGTCTGGCTAATTTCCTTCCTTTCTATTTCCTTTTGCTTATATTTTTTATCACTTTCTGATTAAGGATCCCGCATTGAGATAACAGAATATCTCCCAAGAAAGGTGAAATGTGCTAAGAACTTGGATGCAAATATAATGTAGATACCGTAGCGATTAATCATTCTCTCTAAGTAAATTACTTACTCTTTTAATTAGAGAGGTATTTGTGTATACCTCGACTCATTATAGCCAACAAATATTGGGTTGGTGCATAATTATCAGGCGTTTTTGTAGGCAACTTATAAAAATAGCTGTTTTGTTTACTTTTTTAAAAATAAAATAATATAGTATATTTTGTAGGACCAGACCCATAGTTTGAACGGACAAATGACAAGTAACCAGATATTCCATAAACGCTTCAATCCGATTATTAATATTATTCAGAAATGGTGTGAATACTTGTTCATGTGGGCCATTATCTGATGCAACATAGAATATCCAGACCCGAGGTCTGCGCATATACCAACTTTGGGATGATGAAGATAGCTAATCGGGAAGATAATAACGTGAGTACAATTAAAAATGGGGTCAGCTAAAGTTTGGCTTAATACAAAGAATACAGAAAACAAAACGAAATGCAAATAAAAAAAAAGTTACGATCAGAACAAACATTACTGAAATATTATGCGCGCAACATCACGACCTAACATGCGCAAGTGAAATATTTGCGTAGTCGTTTATAACGATTTTTACGAACGCGTCAATAACGGCAAACGCGTTCAGGAACTTTCATTACAGACAGAAGCTGCAAAGAGGAACAATCGTTTTATTTATTTCATTGAGAATTTACAAAGAGGAACGATCAATTAGTTTTTTTTTTTTTCATACCCTGCCTGGTGGCAAACGCTGCTGGTGGCGCCTGGGGTGGCGGTGGTGCCATACCCACCAAACCGTAAGATCTGGCCTTCTTCAGGGTATATCTATATTTCTGAGATGAGGTATTTTAAGTATTTAAACTATTTACATTGGTCGAACTGTGGCCCTCATCTTTATTTTCATAATCAGGACGCTTCGGCCGTTGTAGGCTCCGACCTTCTTCAGAATTTATCTATATTTCGGAGTAATTATTTACAGTATTTACATTGTTCAGACTGTTGTCCTAATATTTATTGTCATATTCACAACGTTTCGGCCGCTGTACGTTCCGGCTGTCTTCAGGTGATATACGTTGGAATTTTGAACCAAACCTTTTATTTTCTAGATATCTCAGTTTCAGTTAACGCTCAACGCTCCAAGGTTTTTGCTCACCTCACCTGTGGCCAGGTATTGAACTCACAACCTTAGCATATTAATTTCAACTGAGTCGTGCTTTTGTTTTACATTGGCTTTCCTAGTAGTGCAAAAATATTTTTAATAGATCTATTAAATGAACTGAGAGGTTATGGTAAGGTCATGTTTACCAAGTCTGGTTCCTCAAGGACATATGGTGCAGCGGAAAATAAAAAGCGTTGGCTGAATCCAGTGACTTAACCCAAAGAGTTGTGAGTTCAATACCTGGAGATAAAAGATAGTGAGACATCCGGAAGATGCATGGCACGTCAAAATTCCAATCACCTGACGAAGACCGGAGCGTACAACGGCTCAAACGTCGTGAATATCTCAACAAAGATTATGACAACAGTCCGAACAATGTAAATAATGTAAGTAATTAAAACACCTCATCTCAGAAATATAGACAGATCCTGACGAAGGACGGAGCGTACGACGTCCAAAGCGTCTTGAATATGACTATAAAAATGAGGACCACAGTCTGAACAATGTAAATAGGGTAAATAATTAAAATACCGCATCTCTGATATATAGACATACCCTGAAGAATGCCGGAGCGTGCAACAGCCGAAACGTCGTGAATCTGTCAACAAAGATGACGACAATTGTCCGAACAATGTAAACAGTGTGTATAATTACAATGAGTCATCTCAGAAATATAGAGAGATCGGGAAGAAGACCGGAGCGTGCGACGGCCAAAGCGTCATGAATATGACTGTAAAAATGAGGACCATAGTCCGAATAATGTAAATAGTGTAAATAATTACAATGCATCAGAAATATAGTCAGACAAAAACGTCTTTTCTTTGATCATTCTGAAGTGATGTCCGGTCAGCACCTTAACCGATTAACTGACACCGCTTGCTTCAGATTATTTGTTTTCTTTTTGTTTAGAAGCGACGATTAAAGATGGCACAAAGTGCGCCACCAAACCTGTAAAAATACAATTAGAAATTCAATTGAAAGATTCTGTATGAGAATTTCTGTTATCTGCCTCAGGCGTTGCATCTATATTTAAAAGTGAAAATTTCATTTTTAACCGTGAACAATTAAATTTCCTGTCGAACGTCTGAGGACGACAAGATTTTAATCGCATATTCCTATTATTTTTATAAAAAAAATTCAAATTTTCATGTAAACACTGATGTCTGTCATGGGAGAAATCAAAACCAAATAATGATGAAAGCTAAAATATATGATCATATATGATATATAATATTAAAACAAAAGACGGAAAATGCAACAACAAAAGCACATTGGAATGCAGGCAGCCCGAGTGAAGACACTCGGTTCCCCATGTTAAAAGCCGACCTTGTATAACAAACTGACTCGGCGGGGGGTGTAAGTAAATACAAGCACATTGGAATGGAGAAAGATGGCTCCCAAAAGCTATGCAGAGTTTTAAGAAACAAGAATATTTCTCTAGAAACAAAGAGTGCGACAATTTTATATAATATAGTTCTTCCTATAAATGTGGTTCTACGGAGAGATGGCGAGAGTTAGAGGAAATTACTCTTTGAGTAACTACTAAGTTTTAAAGAACATAAACGCAGAAAGTGTCACTTAATTAGAATAAGAAAACAGATAGTTAAAGTCTCTAGGAATCCTAAGAAAATAGGGCTTGAAAAATTTGACATTCACAGAGCATATTGAAGACAAGTATGGACGAGAGTTAGGGCAATTAACCGAACATGTGTAAACTGATGGCCGAATAATGCCTGGAAGGGTTGATGAAAAGCTAAATCTTGCAATTCTTCAAAGGAGAGTAATTCTTGTTTTAAACGAAATTCAATGTACAATATATTCAGTTGCGAAAATATACTAAAATCATGTGTAATTTATGTTAACATTGAATATATCCAAACCGTGTATGTCTTTAGACTTTGCATTTTGAATATAAATTTGAAAGTCGGAAGCATTTTGCTCTGAGGATGAAAGTAGAGCAACACGTCTCTGATAAGCCAATATGATTTATACCAAAACTAAACTAAATGTAAGTAAAATAATTATATAATGTGGGTATCTCGAGGCGGTGTAATGGTTAACAAGCTTGTCTGGCTAGAACCATTATGTCTGAATAGTGAGTTCGATCCTCTCGGGGTTCCCTCATATTATCGGCCTTGTGCCACATCTAAGCTACGTTTAGAAATAAAGGGCAACTCAACGTGGTGATTGGTTAGCAAGCTTGTCTCGCTAGGACAATTAAAACTAAGCAGTGAGTTCGATCCTCACTGGGTGCTCTATACTTTCGGCCTTTTGCCACATCTAAGCTTCGCTTGGAAAATCAGAATATTATTATATAATATGTCAAGTGCCATTTTGTTATTCAAATTTTAGGGCTTACTGCAACATTACGTTAAAATCCAGCTTCCCGTATGATCACCGTAGTTAAGCAACCTCGAGCCTTGTCAGTACCTAGATGGGTGACCCTTGGGAATACCAGGTGCTGCTATCTTGTATGTGCGGGTGATATCATGGATAAAAGGCTCGGAATTGTTAATCGGAATGCAGAGTTCCAATTCCAGTTGTGTTCGTTATATTAGGTTGGTGCAGAAATAATGACGTAATAATGTCGTTTTTTGACGTATTTTTAACGTCAAAAAACGACATTATTACGTCATTGTTTTTGCACCAACCTAATAATAACTGATAGAGGTTGATATGCTGCCAAACAAAAAACAACCAACGCATCAACTTTTTCTTGTAGAAGAGTTATGTCCCTTGAATTGGTAGAGTTTTCCTACGTTGTTAGGTTGAAACATAACTTTATTTATGCTGATATTTCTTCTTAAAATAAAGTAAAGTCCAGTTAACATTTTATTCAATTATATATTCACCATTATTTCCAATGACTGATTGCCACATACCAAGCAGCTTCTCGATGGGATGTAGTTAAAATTCCGCAGCCTTTGATGTTAAAAATATTAACACGAACTTTTAAATCTGCTTTTCATTAGAGGTTTTCCCCATTAAAGCATTTAGCAATGATCGAAAACTCAGATGCATAGAAGCACCTCTTAACTGCTTATGTTCCCAGTTTCACCCTGACCCGGGGTGGTAGCATTTGTTAGGGTTCCAGTTATGGGCAAATACTTAACCCCGCAAACTGGGGCCAAAACACTATGAAAGTGTAAACATACGTTTTAATACCAGAAATAATTTATAAAAAAAAAAAATCTGACCAGCTATACATTTTTGAAAACAATCTGTTTGTCTTTAAACAAGTTTAATTCGACGCCTTTTGTTAGGAGTTAATCATTTATGTTTTTACATTTGCCATTATTATTTATAAAATTATCTCGAAACATGCACAGTGTAACCCGGATATAAGAGAGTTCTCGGGACCGGAGAAGAAGTATCTTATATCCGGATTTCTCTTATATCAGTTTTGGTCTAATTTATATACATTAACACAGGCTCCAATTTGGGACTAGAGACAATCTCTCTTATATCCGGGTTTCTCTTATATCCGGTCTCTTATATCCGAGTTACACTGTATATGCGCGTGTTTGTGTATATGTGCGTTTGTATATTTCCGTATTTGTGTGTATGCGCGTGTTTCTGTATACGTGCCTGTTTGTGGATATTCGCGTGTTTGTGTATATTCCCGTGTTTCTATATATGCGCGTGTTTCTGTATATGCGCGTGTTTCTGTATATGCGCGTGTTTGCGCTGATGTATATATTCGCCTATTTGTGAGTGTTTGTGTGTGTGCACGTTAAATAACCAAGGAAAAACCTTGCCTTTCCGATGAAGGGATTAGTGATGGTGTTCATTTCTCCTTTAGGGAGTTCGATCCTTACACTTCGGTATCAAAATAAACCCATCAATATTTACTCGAGTCGAACCTTGAGTGTTTTTTTTTTATTCGTGACTATTTCATTAATGACTTTTCCTAATCAAAACCTATTTCTATCATTAGAGAGAATTCATTTTAATACATATGCTTAATTGTGTTGACACTTTTTCCTCCTCTTTTTTGTCTTTTGGCATCGGTTAATCAATTCATTTCATTTGTAATGTTTACTTTTATCGAATTACTGGAAATAAAACAAAAAGCACCTTTTCTTGTTCTACGAGAAAAAAAAAACAAGGCTTCTTCTAATGATGTCAATTGTTATTCATTTCCTGATGAAGGGAATAAATGAAAGGCTCTAAGTCGATATCAAAAACAGACTTTTAGCGCTTATATAAATATTTTCATGGCAACTGTGCTGACGAATTCTTTTTTTTTTTTACATGATGCTCAGCTACATGAATTTAAGACTGCTACGATACTGGCATCTACGTCCCACCCTTTTACCGTTGAATTACTTAAATATAACCGCCACTTCGACTCCAAAAGTTTCCTTTCTCGCAATTACCCCCTGTGTAAATCCCTTCGGTTTTTTTTTGGTTTTTTTTTTTTTTTAAGCATTTCACCCCAGGCAAGGCGGGAAGCCACTAGGACGCAAGGGGTTACAGAAAATTTAGAGCAAGATCAGATAGGAGTGATAGAAGAAAGGATGAGGGTAGTGGATAGATCAAGGCAACTGGAGATGTGGATTGACATTACACTTGAATAGCTGGAGATTATAGCTCACAGGGAAACAGGAATAGGGAAGGGAGTTCCACAGGCGAGAGGTGCGAGACATGAAGCTATTGGAGTAGAAGAGACGGCTACATTTAGGAGTTTCGACAGTGAAGGGGTGAGAGCGGGATGCCAGCCTTGCTTCCCTGATAACTACAATCTTCAAAAATTTAAAAGGAACGTCAATCGCTATCATCTTGTTGTAGGCTTAAAGAGGTTGCAAACAGACAAGAGTGCTATACGAGTGATGGAACATCAACACGCGCGTAGATAAAAGAATTGAGGTCTATTTAAAAGACAATACACTGCTAAAAGACAGGGAACTGGATAGAAGGCTAGAAATTCCCGAAGCAAGGTTATTTACCTTATCTCCCCGCGAGGCTGAATGAGGCACAAGGCCGCTTTTTTTTTAATAAACTATGTCGGGTAGCTGTCTACCACTCCAGATGAGAATCTGCCCTTCGGCATAGCCTCGTCTGGGTTCCTCTCTGCCCGCAAGTAGATGTTTGACTAGCATAGCTGGAGACGAATCTCCAACATATTGCCGCAGCAAGCTTATTGACCTTACTTCCCCGCGAGGCAGGATGTGGCATCAGGCCGCTTTTTAATGCGGAACAAAGGCGAGCCTGTAGGCTCGGGCAGAATTTCCACGTAGACGACGCAAAAAATGAGGCCAGTAGCTGTCTACCAACCCAGCGGAGACTCTGCCCTTCGACATAGCCTTGTCTGAGTTTCTCTTCTCAAAGGCAGAGAATTCGACCAGCACAGCCGGTGAGGAATCTCCGGCTAATTGCCGAAGCAGCCACCCAGGTATATTGTGTGGTCACGTTTACATCGCTAAATTTAAATCATACAGTAAATAACTTTAGCGTTTCTCACTTTACAGTTAAAAAAAATTAACTTTCAGATGAACACAACAATTTCGTCTTACGAAAAAAAAAGTAACAAAAAAAAACAAAACACACACCCTGATGATGATATTGTGCTTATGCCGAAACTACTCAGAATAAATGAATATGCATCAATATGGTAATTTTCTCTCTTCTTTTAATAAGGATACTAAGAATTTTGTCAGTGAATATGGGAAAAACTTATTGAAAATAAGTAGACCAAACTTGTCTAAATTATTAACATGTGTTAATGAAATCGTGCTGACATATACCAAAATATACGCACTATATATATATATATATATATATATATATATATATATATATATATATATATATATAAATATAAATAAAAAGAAAGAACAGTAAGATATATAATCCGGTGTTCTTATAGGTATTTTTATTTTTACAAAATAGTGCTCGATGTAAATTTACAGAGCATTAATATTAATTGATTTAAAATATGATTTTTCCACTACACATTTCTAACCATGTTTCAAAAATGGAAGCTAAAAGCCAAGAATTTAATTTTGCAATTAAATTAAAGACATTAGTTCCATTTCATCCTGACGAAATGGAACTAATGTCTTTAATTTTGAAACATAGTTAGAACTGTGTAGCGGAAAAAACATATTTTAAATCAATTAATTTATAATATATATATATATATATATATATATATATATATATATATATATATATATATATATATGTGTGTGTGTGTGTGTGTGTGTGTCTGTGCGTGCATTTAAGTACGTATGTGTGTATGTATACCACTTACCCCAAACGTTATTTTGTGGATACACGTGTTTGAGTAGACGTCCTTTTAAAAACAGTGTGAATTGCGTCTACTGGCTTTAATATTTGTAAGAATTGAAAAACATGTTATAGTTTTCGTCAGCTTTCAAACATCCGTCCTTAATTGGAAAGAAAGCTTATGATATTATATTGCAGGAAAAATCCAATACTTAGTTTATAAGTTTTTGTTCTTATATATATATATATATATATATATATATATATATATATATATTATATATATATATATAGATAGATAGATAGATAGATAGATAGATAGAGAGATACAGATTTAGATGGAGTTTTTTTTATATATATATATATATATATATATATATATATATATATATATATATATATATATATATGATAAAATATAGTTTTGTGATTACTGTGTTAAAGTGCGCAATATTAGGGATATGTTGTATGTAAATATAAAAGTGGAGGTCAACAGCCAGCGACGACAGTCTGCTTCATGCTGAGACGCAATCTTTAGGCCATCTGACTTGAAGATTGCGTTTAAGTACGAAACACTGTTACCGCTGGATGTTGATCTCTATGTCCACTGACTCCACCTGTGTTCACTTTCATATAACCTGAATATTGACCTATAATCCTTCCTATATAGTTGTATTAAGGGGATGCCTCTAAAGTAATATATCTTTTTTATTTACATGGAAACTGCAGCGGATAAAAGTAGCTGAATGTTATATTTACTTAGAGCAAATATTTATTGACTAAACATTGTCTTTGCCGCATCAGCATTGGCTCTTTATTTTCGCCACTTATATAAACTGCAAGAAGACAGAATTCATCAGTCAAAAGATGAGCCCAAAATGCGATTTGCAGATCGGGGACGCTAAAATCAAGCAGGTGCGAAAGTTTAAATATCTGAGAAGCGTATTGACAGAGGACGGTAAACACGACACCGAGATCCGTAGGATGCATTCCAAAAGCTAGGCAAAGTATTGCGAGGCAGGAGGATTTCTTTGGTAACAAAGAAAAGAGTACTGAGCTGTTCTCCTTTAAAGCAGCGAATGTTGGACGGTCTCCTCAAAGATGAAGAAGAGACTCGAGGCGACAGAGATGTGGCTCTACAGAAGGATGCTGTTGATATCATAGGCCGAGCGTGTGAGCAACAATGAAGTCTTAGAGAGGTTTCAAACAAGGAGGAGGCATATACTTAACATAAGGAAGAAGAAGCTGAAGTTTTTGGACATGTAATGAGAAAGGAGGGCCTGTAGAATCTGATACTCACAGGTCGAATAGAGGGAAAGAGAGACAAGGGAAAACAACGGGTGACATACCTGGCAGGCTTAAGCAAATGGATGACAGAACATGGCCTGGGGGAGGAAGCAGAGGGAAGGAACTTCAGTATTTACATTAGTCGGACTATTGTCATCATCTTTGTCGCCATATTTGTCACAACGTTTCGGCCGTTGTACGCTCCGGCCTTCTTCAGGTGGTTGGAATTTCGAACTGAACCCTTTATTTCGATCGCTGGGGTAGACTGTTCTAGTTCCACGTGCCTTGTTTGAGAACAACAAGAGATAGAGGGAGGGAGAGAGCCATGGTCGCCTACGTCCTGAAAGGTCATGGTACATAAAAAGAAAGAAAGATAAACAAGTATTTGCACTTTGGCACCCCTGAAAATTACTTTCAGTACAGACCACTACCTTCGCTGTTGAAAGACATTAGCTAAATTTGTGGCGTAAAATAAATGGTTTTCTTTATCATTCGTCTACGAATTTATTGATTTAACTAAAACTGGTCTGAAATACGCAAACGTTTCTGTCACGATTTGCGTTCGTATTTCATGTCAGAATTGTGTAAGCATTTCGTGACGTTGTCTCTTAGTCGGGTTGTTTTGTTGTATCGGGGAAAAAATACGGCCAGTTGTTTTATCTTTTAAAACTTCAATTTACGTCAGACGTTTCTAGCGGCTAACCAGTCTAACCGGGTTAGCCACAATTTGACTCAATTTTTGAAAACATCTTTCAACTTTTACGCCTCTTTGATTCATAAATATATTCTGGATAAAATTTTCAATTTAATTCGAACGTTTGCTTGATTTGTGATTCTTTTTTCTCTTTGAACGAGAATTTTTTTGGTGCATCTATTCCGTTCATGACTATCATTTTTCAGCTGAATTGATGTTATTACTATATTTATCAAATTATAGTTTCCTCTAGAGCGAAGTCGGGAGGCAAATCAGTTAGAATTCAATCTGCTTTATTTGGCAGCGTGAGTGCATTTGATGAGATTTAAAGCAACAGAAACGGCGAAGTGGCTGCCATGAATTATTTAGTGCAAATTCCTCATCTAATAAAACTAAGAGGCCGTATCTGTCAGTAACATTTACAAAAGTAGTAAAAAAAACCTGAAAGTTTCCATTAGACATTATGGGAGGTCGTGCACTATTTACAATATTCTGATAAATTTAGGTTTATAATACTCAGAAGTTCATACAGATGTCCTCAGATATTAATAATATATTTCTTTATCTGTATGTGCTTTATTTACAAGATGCAGTATATATATATATATATATATATATATATATATATATATATATATATATATATGGAATATGCATACACCTGTGTTCCCCTTCACTGGAATATAATTGGCTGGTGTCCGTCATAAATACCGACGGACGTGTAGGAGAGTCAAGGAGCCTTAGTCTGAGAGCTAAGTCAATAACGACGCCCATTGGACTACGCCATTGATCTACACTTCTTATCTGCGACTACGACGCGTACCAGTCGATTACTGCTACCGTATTCTACTTGGTTATAGTAGCCAAAACTACATAGCTACTTCGTTCAAATAGATCCCTTTCCGGGACATATCAATATATATATATATATACATATATTAATTAGAAA
>CAHIKZ030001824.1:1330000-1360000 GCA_903632075.3 Acanthosepion pharaonis | reverse complement strand
CTAAGAGTTAATTTTTATCCACATATCAGTCACCTTTGGAGAGAGGTCGAGCCGAGGTAGGGTCAGGGTATCTATTTCAAAACGGATGATGGCATTCATGTACGCAAATTGGTGATTCCTAAATTTTCGTTTGAGGATGAAACAGGGCTTGATACTTTAATTCAATTGAATTTTAATAATTATAATGAGGGTTTCGGATCTTGTTTTTGAAACATGAGAACTCTTATGTAGCGAAGGAATCATATCATATATTTCTAAACAATTATAATTTAAGCTCTCTTGAAGTATGGACCACTGTTTTTTTGTTTTTTTAAAAATAAAAACAAAAATACTCAAGAACTCAGGATGATTTACGTAACGTGTTCTTTCCTATTTTTACACACACACACACACACACACACACACACACACACACACACACACACACACACATATATATATATATATATATAAAGAAATATAGTCTTAAGGTGTGCTATATTTATGGGATAAAGTGCTCAATATCAGAGATAGAGCGTGTGTAAATATAAAAGTGAACATAAAGTCAACACTTAGAGGCGACAGTCTGTTTCATGCTATATGCAATCGTCACCTGACGTTTGCATATAGCATGAAACAGACTGTCGCCTCTAAGTGTTGACTTCTATGTTCACTTTTATATTTATATATATATATATATATATATATAAATGTGTCATCTCCCCCCCATAAATATGGAATCGGCTATTTCTCAACACTTAGTTGAGAATATAGCCTGTGCCAAGTCGTATACAAAAGAGTGGTTTAAAATCATTCATACGGCTGATTCCAACAATCATTTGAAGATTTTGCAATCAGTCTGTATAGGATTAAGGAAACCTTCTCTCTGACAGAAAGAATTTGTAAAGTCCCTTAATCTGTTGGGGGTATTTTATTTTAACTGTCCTCGCTAATTTATTTACACGTTATTTCCCTCCCTCGTTACAAGTATATACACTTGTTTGTTATTTTAGTGTGTTTCCCCCCCTTTTTATGCTCTTTATTTTCGTTACTGATCTTTTCGTTAATTAATGATCCAACGATTGTCTCCTGATGAGATATTGGTTGAAAGGGCCTTAGAGACTAATAAAATTAAAATTAATAAATTCCTAGTTTTTAAAACTGTATATAAATTTTGTACCTCTAAACATTTGTTTATATATATATATATATATATATATATATATATATATATATATATATATGTGTGTGTGTGTGTGTGTATGTGTGTGTGTGTGTAATTATGACTCATGTACTCTTTTAACCTTCCTTTATATAAAATAACTTGATTACGTGACTCTTTCTATGTTTTTGATTCCTGACATATCCAGAAATATCGCCTTTCTATCTTTATTTATCTGGCTTGATTCACTGAATATTCAGACTTTCCTTTTCTTGCTGTAGTTTCGCGAAAATATATTTTTAATGGTTTGGAACAGATTCCGGCTGTTGGCAGTTGCTACAGACTATCTACAGAATCTCTTATCTAGGAACTGTTTCTGTAAAACAAAATAAATAAATAAAACAAATAAAAAACAGAGCCAATATATAGAGATATTTTTTTTACCAGTTCATTCCAAGTAAGGCGTAAGTTATTATTGAGACTGGAAGAGGATGAGTAGACATTACTGAGAAGAAATGACAACAAAAGAACGGAATTCAAGAAGGCAGAGGATGGCGATTGACGTTGCATTTCAATTTTTGAAGATTGAAGGTGTTGACCATACTTGCCGCAGTCTCTGAATATGGAATCCTGTGGAGTCCGTAATCTGTTCAATATCAGAGGTCGGCAGTGAAGATTCAGAGAAAGTAGCGGTTGTTAAGTAATTTTTTAAGTTTTCGATATCAGGTTGGCAGTGCAGACAAATGGGGAGAAAAATGGCTGCCTTTATACACGTCGCATTGAATATTTTGAGCTTTCTGATTGGTTACCCCTTCTATTGGTGAACTATAAAATGAGTCAGCTCATTTAGGCTGGGTCACTAGTACTTACATAACCAAAAAACTGCAACAGAAGGTGACACGGAACCAAGATCCGGAAGAGAATTTCACATGTTTGAAGTTCGAGAAAAGAAACTATAAGAATAGAATAGAGCTATTTCAACAGTAAGACAATGAAACTTAGTTGCCAATCAAGTACGCTTAAATTCATGCGATCGATATACTAAGAAAGAGAGCTCTTTAGAACAACGGCCATGTCAAATATTTATGGAAAATACTGCGACAAACCATGACACGGTGGTGTGAAAGTGACTGAAGTCGAAATTCCAAGTAGGACCGATAATATTACAGAGGCTCATCGAACTCAGAAGCAACACAAGTAAATGCCAAAATAAAGAAAAAAGTATGCTGTCATATCCCAAGTTATGGACAGCGAAACAATAACAGTTTAGATTATTTGTAATATCGAAATTTCCTGAAGGTTTCTCGAATCTACATAGACTTGAATAAGTCCGGCGGCCATAATGATCGGAATATTTTGATAATAACAAAAAAAAAAAAAAAAAAAATGAAGAAAGCCTCTGGTTAGCAAGGTCGAATTACTGCTTTAAACTTTTTTACTTGCTAACCGAACGATTTATCTGTAGCTAGATGATATAGAAAGGTCGGGATGCTTTAATACGAGTTCGTGTTGGATACAGTTTCGATTCCCGTCGGGGACATAATTTCTATAAAAATTCTCGGATAAATGTTGTTAAGACTGTTTATTATAAAACAGTGCATTTAAATATTTGTATGTAAAATTAACGTATAGACAATAAATATCTTGAAATAATTGTCGGACTTAATCCATTCGTTATATATATATATTAAAAAATTAAAATCATCAGACACACTGGGTTGTATATTAATAATTTTTGTTTTTATTATTTTAGTTAGATTCCTCGACTAATTTCGGCCAACATGGCCATCATCAGGAGAAAAAAAATTTGCTTGTTAGTAACAGTGAAGTACGGAAACTAATGACTTGATGGAGAAAATGTACTTCATCTGTAGTTTTCATTTGTTTTTTTTTTTTGTTAATTTTATTTTTAAACATGGATGAGTATAATGTGTGTAAGTGCTTATATATATATATATATATAGACAGACAGACAGACAGACAGACAGACAGACAGACAGACACACACACACACATACATACACATACACATACACATACACACACACGGTGGAGTAATGGTTAGCGGCTTGGATTGGCGAATCGCAGAGCAGAGTTCGAATTCCAGTCGAATCCATTACATTCACTTGCGTACTATTACCCTTGGGAAAGGTGTGAATCCTCTTCTTCTCCCTCCAGCTATGGGTAAATAGTAGGACAGACTGGGTTCTATAGACTTGGATGGCAACAGATCTAGGAGAAGGACAACTCTGAATTCAAAACCTGCGGAGGGTCGTTTGGGGACCTTGTGGCACTTAGTGCACCAGGTCTCTGTATTCGGCTCTTCAAAAAGTATGGATGGTCCTGCACGAAACCTTCACCACTATAATCAAATCTCATGTGCTGTTGTCAGGCTGTCGGTTCCCTGGGAACTGATCTGCTTGACCCTCATACGTCGAACTCGACGGGAGAGTCGACTACATATATATATATATATATATATATATATATAAAACCAAAGAAAATCCACGTGTGTTTCTTATAATATGTAGTATTAATAGGGTTGTTAATGACATTTGGGTGGAAACTATATCATTTAAGCAAATCCAAATCCTCGTTTAAACCTCTCAAAGGATTAAGCCTGAATTTGGATGAGCTCAGAGAATATAGTTTCCACAGGGAGCCCTCTACAAACCCCACTCAATCCTAATCCTGAATAACTAGTAGGCCAAAATCTAATTCCTTACATAAATACAACACATGACGAAAAAAAACAACAAAAAACAAAAAACAACCACAACATTCTTTGAATGAGTGACTCACACTTGCTTGTTTATATCCTGTCTCGTTGCAAAAGGACACAGGCGTGTCCGAATATTCCCACTTTAAATTCTTTCCCTTTAGGCTTCAATTTACT
This sequence comes from Acanthosepion pharaonis, assembly GCA_903632075.3. Lineage (NCBI taxonomy): Eukaryota > Metazoa > Mollusca > Cephalopoda > Sepiida > Sepiidae > Acanthosepion > Acanthosepion pharaonis. Next base: position 1,355,963 of record CAHIKZ030001824.1, on the reverse strand, counting down.
CAAAAGTGGAAAATATCATGAATCTTATTGCCAATATTATGAACGTTTTGGTGTTTTTATCCCTCAAATTTTATTAACAGATCTTTTAAATCTACACGCACACAAACACACACGGACATATATATAACTATGTGTGTAAACAAGATAAAAAAAAACTAAATATCAAGATGAAAAATAAGATGAAAATGTCTAGAAAAATCTCATAAGTACTAATATTTTCACCACTTATCCCAGTAAAAATACAACTAATTATATACTATACTCAATTTAACACCTGTCTATATTTCTGAGATTAGGTATTATGTACATTATTTACATTATTCAGACTATTGTCCTCATAGCTGTCGCCATATTTATTACAGCGTTTCGGCCGTTGTACGCTCCAGCCTTCTTCAGGTGATTGGAATGTCGAACTGAACCCTTTATTTCGCTCACTGAGGTAGACTTTTCTAGTTCCCCGTGCATTGTTTTTAATGAATTTCAGTTATCAATTTTTTAATTTCTTCTGAAAGTTCTCCATTGCCATAACTGGGTATTGAACTCACACTCTTTGGGTCCTGTCACTGGATCTAACTAACGTATTTATCCACTGTGACACGTGTCCTTGAGGACATGACACGTGGAACGAGAAAAGTCTACCACAGTAAGCGAAATAAAGTCTTTAGTTCGACATTCCAAACACCTGAAGAAGGCCGGAGCGTACAACGGCCGAAACGTTGTAATAAATATGGCGACAAAGATGAGGACAATAATCCGATTAATGAAAATAATGTAAATTTAACACCATTAAATTAATCATACGCAATAAATTTTCTCCGCTAGTGTTTTGGAATAAAACAACATTGTGTATCAGTTTTAATATCATTTGGGAGATTGTATCTCTGACAAAAAATCGTAAGTAGATGTGTTAATTTGACAACCACAACATTATCACGACGTCATACACGCCATTTATCGGATACAATTTCTAACGGTGAACATTTAAAGTCACATTCCTCTTCATCTTCACAATACAGGAAAATATGTGTTGACAACATCAATATACTACACCTCGAAAATAATAAAGAATAACTTCAAATTCTCGAGGTCGTTTATATCAAAAGAAACCAACCAACACTCAACAAAATTTATTATGATTATAGTAGCAATGTCTTAAAATGTATTTGAATTGAGTAACATTTAACACCATTTTGAAGTTTTTGCAATTTTACCATCTCTGGTTACCACCCTTTTGCAACGATCGGAACTACAACGGTTCGTTTTAAAATAATTATACTTATACAATGATTATAATTACATTCATTTGTCTTAACAATTCACTCTTGGGGATGATTTCCAAGGACATCTAAAGTACTTGGGCTAAAAAAAATAAGACTACATCATTGATGAAATTCGGGATAAAGAAGGTAATTAGATAAGTAGAAAGGATTATTATAAATATAAATAGGCATAATATATCGATATTATTTAATGAAAATTATTATATATATATATATATATATATATATATATATATATATATATATATATATATAATTACATGAATCATTCATACAAAAAAACAAATATAGAGGTTAATGTTTTAAATGGCGAGAATTCATCTTCGCAAACAATTTCAATAAGTTACACCAACCCCGAACGTATATATGAATGATATGATCCCTGTTTATAAATTCCAGTTTAATAAAGTCTTTTTTAGTTTTTACAAGCTTTGGTCTGTTCCTACAGACATCCTCAAGTATGGAAATAGATTTGTTCTTGTTTTTTACTTCTCGGTAATGAGAGGACAACGAAAATATAGATGCCATCCGAAAAAATGCTATGAGAAATGTGTTATTGTTTTGGAACGTGCTGTCGCAACACTGATTTTGAATTTTAAATTTCCAGGTTGTGCGTTTTTGTACAAATATAGTAATAAGAGAATTCTTTTGTACTGGTAGGTTTTCCGTCAATGTGGCATGAACTATATTGTTCAATAATTACAGAAATGTCACACTTATTATCCGAAAGTTGCACGTTGGAACAGTTATTTTAATTTCGATTATACGTGCTGTTCAACTTATAATTACATGAATCATTCATACAAAAAACAAATATAGAGGTTAATAATTTAAATGGCGAGAATACATCTTCGCAAACAATTTCAATAAGTTACACTAACCCCGAACCTGTATATGAATGATATGATCCCTGTTTATAAATTCCAGTTTCATAATGTCATTTTTTTTAGTTTTTACAAGCTTTCGTCTGTTCCTACAGACATCCTCAGGAAAGCTTGTAAAAACTAGTTTGTTTTTCTTTGTTCTTTTTCCCTTTTGAAATCTTTCTTTTTTCTGTCATTGTTTATTTCTTTAGTTTGCAAACATTTTTTTCCTTTCTTTATTTATATATCTCTTTACGTTCAACCATTTTGTCTTTCTTTTTTTTTTCCTTTTGAATTTTCTTATTCTTACTTATTTACTTTACAGGATTTTGTTTTTCATTTTTGCAATTTATTTATTCTTTTTTTTCTTCCTTTTCTTTACTTATTTTACACCCGTTTGCTTTGTTATTCCGTTTTCTTTTTTATTAATTTCTTTTTCTTTTTCCTTTAATCATTTCTTTAATTAATTATTTTCCTTCTTTCTTTCTTTCTTTCTTTATCACTTTATTTCTTTCTTGATTGTATGACCTTTTCTTTTTTCTTACTCTTTTCTTTCCTTACTTTGCGCCATTTTCTTTTTCTTTTTTTCACTCCCTTTAATTCTTTTTTACACACTTTTTCTTTAATTCTTTACATTTTTGCCATTTTCTTTCTTTGTTTCTTCGTTTCTTTCTTTCTTTTTTTTTCTCGTTCACTTCTTTCTTTGTTTCTTCGTTTCTTCGTTTCTTTCTTTCTTTTTTTTTCTTTTTACATATCGGCACATTTGACAGCTTTTTTTTTTTATTCCTTTCCTTTTAGATATTTTTCATTTGCACATGAGACTTTTTTCATTTATTTCTCCTTGTATTATCCTCTTATTTACCTATTGAAATGTCATAACATTTTTTCTCTCAAAAAAGTTGCCTATACGCCATTGTTACTCGTGTTCCGTCATCGGAGAATCATACACGCCCATATAGGTACATGGTACTTTACTTCACTCCAATTGAAATATCTTTTGCGTCATCTCGATCCCCACCACTCTCTTATTTCAGTAGTCAATTAAAATATAAAATTGAATTATAAAACATCTCATATTTCAGAAAGAAATCAATAACTTTCTTTAGATTATCGTGAACAAGAACAGTAATTTAATCCGTTGTTCATTTGAACATTTCATAATGAACAATTAACAAGAGAAATATCTCGAATTCTATACATATATTCTTATCTCGAAGGAGCGTTTCATTTAGTTCAATATTTTTAAAAACCAATTAACGAGCCTAATGTTTATAATAAAACTTCTGAAATTCTGAATCCGAAGGCACATTGGGATAGCGAAAGTTGCCGTCTAGAAACTAAGCAAATTATTAAGAAACATGAAAAGTTTGTTAGAAACAAAGAAAAGAGTACCAAAAACATGCGTAATATCAGTCCGCCGTTATAGCAGCGAGTGCTGAACAATCTGAAGAAGAGACTTGAAGCAAACAGAAATGAGGTTCTATGGAAGTATGCTGAGAGTACCATGGAACAATCTAGAAAAAACGAAAACAAAAGAGACTTAACATAAGAGACACAGTTAAACATTCTAGGACATATGAGGTTCGATATACAAGAATCTAGGATGGTGAAGAAGTACCAAACAGAACCGAACAAGGATGCTGAGAGTACCATGAACCGAACATGTGAGCGAAGACTTAGAGAAAACGAAAAAAAAAAAAAAGAGTGGACACTTATACTTAACATAAGAGACACAGTCGAAAATTCTAGGACATATAATGAAGAAACAGGACTTGGAAAATTTAATACTCACAGGACAGATCGAAGGAAAGAGTGAGAGAGAAAAAACAACTTATATCTTACATAGGGAGTAATAAGGGCCAAGTTTGCCGAAAACCCCTTGTCCGTGTTGATTTCCCATTTCAGGGAGATTTACAAATTACATGAGAGTTACAAATTATAGTTCTTTTTTTTTGTCAGTTAATCTAACAATCTGAGCCTAGTTTTATGCTGAAGATACGCTTTAGACCAATCTATAACTTATCCTGCTTATAAGATTGCAAAATCATTAAAAACAGGAACATTTCGTTAGAAACAAAAGAAAGAGTACTGAACTATTAGATAATATCAGTCAAACTATACGTCAGTGGATTCAGAGGCCATCTCCTGACAGATGAAGAAGAGACGTGAAGCAACAGAAATGTGTTTCCACGGAAGGATGCTGAGAATATCATAAACCAAACATGTGAGCAACAAAGAGGTTTTAGAGAAACGGTAACACAAAGCTCACTTTGGGTAAAGTATTAAACTATGAACTATGAGATAATATCAGTTTACCTATATGTCAGTTAATGCAGGGGCAATCTCCTAACAGATGAAGAAGAGACGTAAAGAAATGTGGTTCTACAGAAAAATATCATGAACCGAACATATGAGCAACAAATAAGTTTTAGAGAAACGGATAACACAAAGCTCACTTTGGATAAGGTATTAAAATAATCCAGAATCTATAATAGTCGCAAATCGCATGCACACGGATCGAAAATGAGTTCAACAGATATACAAACAAGAAAGAGTAGAAGACAAAGATATGTCTTCCCACCGGAATTATTCAACCTATAAACTAAAGTGATTCTGAGAGAATTAGAAGTCCTACAAGGATTAATTATTGGCGTTCCCAAGCTAAACAACAAGATATCTAAATGACACAGTGTTGATAGCGGACACAGAAAGGAAAATACAAAAGATTCCTACAGAAGTTAGTGAACGAAAGCGAAAAGAAACATCAGTTGTAAGAGACAATGTGTGGATGTTAGCAAAAGGAAGAGTCGAACCTGTAAATCGGAGATAGCAAAATCGAGCCTGTAAATTGGAGATACCAAAATCAAAACCTGTAAATTGGAGATACCAAAATAGAACCTGCAAATTGAGATACCAAAATAGAACCTGCAAATTGGAGATACCAAAATGGAACCTACAAATTGGAGATGCCAAAATCGGACCTGTAATTTGGAGATGCCAAAATCGGACCTGTAAATTGGAGATGCCAAAATCGGACCTGTAAATTGCAGATGCCAAAATCGGACCTGTAAATTGGAGATAGTAAAATCGAACCTGTAAATTGGGGATAGAAAAATACGACTGTTCTCTGGTCTAATTCAACACTAAACATTAAATATATATATATATATATATATATATATATATATATATATATATATTAGTTGGATTAATGAGAGTTTGTGACGGAATATCCGAGAAATTTTCATAGGCCGATAAATGTTGTTGAATACTGTTTATTATAAACTTAGCATTTACTTAAATATCTATACCTATAAAAAGAATGTATAAACATAAAAATGTCTTAAAATAATTGTCGGACTTTGTCCATTTCATATATATATATATATATATATATATATATATATATATTTAATTATTTTTTAAAAAAATTATAACATAAATATGTTATAAAATCACTACAAAAATAGCCATTTTGTTTCAACACACTCGGTGTCTTATCAAGTGATGATGTTGAAAAAGAAAATAAATGGTTTTAAAAGTTTCAGATTAATTAACGATCCTACACTAGGGGGAAAACATTTGTTACAAAAGCTAGAATAACCAATCAAAACGAAGTATAGAAAGATTCAAAAGCTTGACAACGAAATCATGCTATAATGGCTTTTCAGATCTTTAAATACGTGTAATATTAAAAATAATTTATACTAACTAATAATTATAAAATTATATGATAAAATTTAATATTAAAATTAAAAACTGGCAATTTTAAAATCTAAATTTAATCACTATTATGTTTAAAAACTACAAAATTATTGAGAAAAGAAAAAATATATATGTTTATTCAATTCATTTCTTCATTGAAATTACGTTAGACAAGACGCTACAATACATCCGGTCATTTGATAATACATGTATATATATTTTTTTTTTTTTTTCTTTTCCGTTTTTATTTTAAAGTTTGTGAATGTGGTCTTAAACTTCACGCGTAAAACAACAAAAAAAATCAGATTATAAATCAGATTATAATACATACACACACACACACACACACACACACACACACACACACACACACACACACACAACCTTTTACTCTGTCACTCTGGACTCTACTCGACTCTGTTCGCTTGGGTCTTCCTATTGCTGTAGTCTAAGTATATACTGTTTGAGTCCATTTGTATAAAAAGGGGTGAACCCCTCAACACCCCGCTTCTTAGATCCCTTTTGGCGGGGAGTTAGTATTTTTTTCCTCTTATGGCCGATAATCAGAGGTTCGGTAAATTTTCTCTTCCTGTTTGACCTAATAGTTTATGTGTCTTCCTATTGTCTTTTAATCTCAAAAGCTTCAAAGATTGCATCCAGTAAAACGTCATTTTCGGCGGGTGACGAGCTTAGCTACTTCAACTCGTCTTTTTTGTATTTGGTCAATATGTCTTCTGTGGGTAAACATTTCGCTTTTCTTAAACATCCTGCAATAGACCCATTCTTCTTGTTTGAATGCTCTCTTGAGTACTGTAGGCATTTACCAGTTTTTATTCTTGTTAGGCAATAACTTATCAAACGTAGACATTATTTTTTACCTTCGCCCTCTTCATAACTTCATCCTTTTCCGCTTCTCTTCTTATCTCTAGCAAAGTCACAGGTTGTTCCTTTACTGCTTTGTATAACTCTTTACGGTTTTTTTCTATGGTAGCATTTGGCACGTTTCGCTTCTTTTTACATACTGGTTGGACATTTTCTTTTAATTCAATTCTAAGTGCACACTTACAAAACGAACTAATAGGTAAATCCCATACGTCGAACTTTTGCATCCAGTCCGTTCCCATCAGATTTTCTGTATCTTTCATTACGAATATTTTGAGTTTTCTTGTTTTCCCGTGAAATTTTACATTTAGGATTACTTTAGGATTCGGAGGCGAATTTTATATGATTTCCAGTAACAGACTTAGCAATTTTCTGTGTATGTAACAGGGTTGGTCTATTAACTTTCTCCATGTCTAGGTTAATTATCGTTATATCGGAACTTGAGTCAAGTTGCAATTTTTTCTTTTTATTTAAGATTTCAAGTTCCTCATATTCCTTATGTTAGTATTGTCTTCGTCATGCATTCTAGTAGCTCTTATCCTACTAGTAAATTTTCTGTTCCTACATTGGGGGGCCTTGTGACCCATTTTTTCACACGCAAGACAGTTTCTATATTTTAAACAACAATCCTTATTCCAATGTAGTCCTCCACATCGATAACATGCAGATGGTGGGGGGGTATATTTACTTTGCTTTTCGTCATTATTTGCGCTGTACGTTGTACTTTTTTCTTTATTATAGAATTTTTGTTTTCTTTCCGGGGAGGGTGAAAATCATTTTTCATTATTATAGAATTTTTGTTTTCTTTCTGGTGAGGGTGAAAAACGAAAACTTTTATTTAACTTACGTATATGTGATACTCTTGACTCCTCAATATCCTTCGAGTCTTTCTTTATACTCAGGCATTTTTGGCAGTCTTCCGATAGATTTTGTAGTGTTAATCCAGGTCCCATTTTGCAGTTTTGAAAGTATTCTTTTGCGCATTTCGCTATCCTTTGCTGAGAGTAATCCTTGTACAAAAATAAGACACTTTAAATTGTCTGGAGTTAATTCTGCCAACTTGAAATCGTCGCAATGTTTATTCACGATTGCGGCGAACGTGGAATAGTCCTCATTTTCATCTTTTACGAGGTTAAGACATTTCCACCTTTTGTGAAAGAGTGACGTTTTCGGACTAAAAAGCTCCGTAAGATATGTAACTGCTTCGTCAAACGATAAATCATTTGTCTTCTTATATATATATATGTGTGTGTGTGTGTGTGTGTGTGTGCTGTATTTATGAATATATTATATGTGAATTTAAATCCGCAACGTCAAATAATTGGTCCTACCCTGACAGCTCTACTACAGTTACTTTACCGGCATCGTTCTGTAGGTTTCCTGTGTCATTTCTCTAAATATTTTCATGCTATTTGTTCTGATGAATTTTTCTCTATGGTTCCTAGACTTTATGAATTTACGCGCACTACTAGATTGGCGGTAAGTTCTCATGACTTGGGAGTTGCAATTGTGAGACGTAACTGTAAGGTCTATGCTAAAATTTGCTTTTCTCTCATTTGAAACTTGTGGAACTCTCGTCCAGCTTTTTTGTTTCCACTCAGCATTGATCTTCAAGCATTTAAATGCAATGTCAATCGTTTATATTCTTCTGAATACCTGTTCTTAAATGTAAGTAAATTGTCTGTTTATTTCTATGTTTTTTAATTAAACTGTGTTAATTTTATTTACCGTCCTGAACGTTCGAGAAATTTGTTTAACCAGGCGCTTCTTTGTGGCTGAATAGGTAACAGCACATCAGGTCAAATGATTTTTCTCTTTGGGGTTACAGGTTCAATTCCTGTCGGAAAAGAACATATTTTCGACGATATTTCTCGAATATTCAGGACGATAACTGTAATACTGTTTAATTAAAAAAGGTAGAAACAATCAGAGCGTTTAATTAAATAATTCATATCTATAAAAATTTGGTCTAAAAGGAAAATACATTAAAATAATTTTCGGACTTAACCGATTACAGAATATATACATACTTATTAATGATATACAAGTATATAATTTTGTCTAATTATATATATATATCAACAAGCTGCTTATCTAAATATAATATGAGAAATCGGAGAAAATGTTTTTGTGACCCGTTTCGTCTCTTAGGATTTCATCGGACTGGGTTTTGTTGACTTTGCCACGTGTACACATGCTCAGGAAACGAGAGACACTGACAGGTTCAAAGTTTTTTAAAGAATATTTTTAAAGAATATTTTTGATTGTTTACCTCTAGCCTCTTACAATGTATCACCATTTTTGGTAGATTTTCTGCTGTCACAATGTGGGATAGTAAGGGACAAAGGTGGTGGAGAAAAGAAAAGAAAAGACCAAGAATACAGATGAATTTGGCGAGATTGAAGAAAATATTCTTTCGAAAAAAAAAATTCTTTAAAAAATTTTGAAACTGCCAGTGTCTCTCGTTTCATGCCCATGTGTAGACGTGGTAACATAGACAAACTCCAGTCCGATGAAATCCTAACGGATAAAATGCGTCATAAAACATTTTTTTTCCAATTCCTCATATTATTTTTATAAATACTTATTAATATATGTAGATATTTCTTGATGTAGAAATTGGACTTTGGTGAGCATTTAAATTAAAATTTTACTAGAGAGATATGAACTCAAAAGGTGTCTTTATTCTGAACTTTATTTCCAGATTAAGTAGATTGAATACAGTCAAATAAAATACAAAATACAAAATCTACCCTCTGTTTGGCAAAAACGAACACAAGCTCACCTTATGACTTTGCTATTATGAAATTACACAAACGATTTACAATTTGTGCTTCCTTTTTTTTTTTTTTTTTTTTTTTTTTTTTTACAGCCGTTGTCTGGAGCATTAACAGCAGGTCGATATGCAGTCCTGTCACGCAATGCCTGATAGCAAGTCTGTTTCTCAGTAGATACACCAAAGAACATGGCCCGACGCCAAAGATGAGCTGATCCAACCAATATCTTGTCTTTTATTGTTTTTTTTCGTCACGTCTTACGTTCTTTTCTTTTTCTATTAAATTATTTCTTTTTTTTCGTCTTTGCTTTCCTTTTCTTTCTTTCCTTTTCTTTGAAAACATCATTTCTTTCTTTCTTTCCGTCTTCTACTTTCACGTGTGCTTCATTGAGGACCGCGACGAGATTGAGATACTATTCATCACGATGTCATCTTGCAATTCGGCTATAGTATAATAACTCTTATCTGACACTTGTAACCAAAAATCATAAATAACTAGGTTGCTCCCAATGTAATGAGGTCCATTTATTAAATTAGCGGCTCGGATTGAAGAATCAGAGAGCGGAGTTCGAATTCCACTCGAATCCATTACATTCACTTACGTGCTATTGGCCTTAGGAAAGGTATGAATCCTCCTCTTCTCCCCCAGATATGTGTAAATAGCAGAACATACATTCTACTGCAGAAAGAAATGGCAACCTACTGCGGCAAAAAAATCTGCCTCGTCAGTCATGTATCTAAAGATACATGATCACCTAAGCGTGTACCACACATGGCACATAACTGACTGACTGACGTGCAAATACCCTTGGGAAAGGTATGCATCCTCTTCTACTCCCCACACCACAGCTGTGGGTAAATAGCAGGACAGACCGAGTTCTATAGCCTTGGGTGGCAACTGGTCTACCGCAAAAAGAAATGGCAATATACCGCGGGAAAAAATATGCCTCGTCAGTCATGTATCGATAGATACATGATCACCTAAGCGTGTATCACGCATGGCACATAACTGACTGCCTGACGTGCTAATACGCACAAAAAGAAATGGCAACCGGCTGAGGGAAAAACTGCCTCGTCAGTCATGTATAACGAATGGCAAATAACTGAATAGATATTGGTATTAGTAGTATAGGGTGTTCCACTAACTTGGACCGATTTTAAATGTGAATTAAGTTTAAGCGTCTAAGGATTTTCTTCCAGATTTAGCAATTTCAACCATGGAAAGATTAACAACCAAACAACGTGTTAAAGTTATCGATGATTATAAACCCTCCCGCAAATCACCCATACTTTTCTTTTAAATTACTACAAACAATAGGAGACCTATAATCTGCCAAAATGCCATCTGTCTTGAAAGTGAGTAGAGATTAGAGAATTGTATCTCATTTTCTGCAGAAAAGAAGAAAAAAAATGATTGCTTAATTCTTTCACAAAACCAAGCAATATATGTGAGCATAGACACTGGACAAGAGATCTTTTTTTCCCAAGAATTGCATAGCCTAAAGTTAGCGGTGCGTATTATACATGAATAATTTCCGTAAAATGTAATCTAACGAAAAGGTATTTTTTATCTCATTTCCAAGTAAAAAAAAAAAAAATATCAAACGTTAACCGATTTCGACTGATAGAAAAATGACGCTGATTTGATGTTTGTCACAAGGAATTACAAAGAGCTTTACAAATAAATTTTGTTAAAATAAATGATTCCAAATTCATTTAAAAACAGAACGAATTGATGTAAATGTGGTTAAAAGGATACTTTTGAAAGTCACTTTCAAACATAAAACTCGTGTAAGGCAATTGAAGCTCACACAGAGACGCAGGCAAACGGACATTGATATTAAATATATCCGTGTCCGGGAATAATAATTTCCATTTAATTAAACTGGTTCAAAGCGCCAGCCGCCTATGTTGGCGGTATGAGTCTAAAAGCATTTTAACGTCCTACTAATCACCAGTAACTTTCTTTTCTTTTCTTTTTTTTTTTTTTTTTTTTTTGCATTTGTACAAATATCAAATGATCGGTAGTCTGGCAAAATGGCTTCCGCCATGTGAAAGTTTAAATGAAGCAGAAGATTATTTTTATTCCCTCTATACTAAAAAATATAAACCCATTGGGATTCATTGATGCTTGCAGAGTGTTTTGGAAATCAAACAAGGGATATGAGCACAGTGTCAAATCAGACACAAAAAAGGAAGTTCTACAAAGAATATTTCTACATGACAAGGAGTAATATTTTGAGAACCTCAGGTTGCTTCCATGGGCGTTTCCCACTTAGTACATCCTCTTGCACTCATGCGATCTCACCCATCAACCGTCCAACTTGAGTGGCTCTTGGGACTTTTATTGGAGGATGCTTTAATAAAAAAAACAAAAAAAAACACCTTCCTACTCATCACCAGTACTTTCCTTTTATGTTTTGCATTTTTGCAAATGAGTGCAATTTGTTAAATTGACGTCTAACATGAAAGTTTGAATGAGCCAGAGGATTCTCATTAATTCCATTCATGCGACAAAAAAAAAATCATTGGTATTCATTGAATCTCTCAGAACGTTTTGCAAACAAAACAGTGGATATGGGAACCGTACCAAATCATACTCAAAGTAATAAGTTCTACTCAGAAAGCTTGTACCTGAGAAGCAGTAATGCTTTGTGAAACAGAGGATGCTTGGCTGAGCATTACAATGTTAACTTCTTCAAATCTAGGGTCAACTTCTATCTATTTCTCATATCCTCATAATGCGCACTTACTACAAGCGCTTATGTTTATACAAAAAGCTCACTCAGTAACTCCCTAATTTGTGTTGCAAAACGATGTCCATGATAAAAAACAAAAACTTTTAGAAATATTGTATGTGGCGTCTTGTATGTCGTCGGAATAAAAGGCAACAACAATGGTAAAATTGTTGATGATGTAGAAAACCAACACTTGCTACTTAAGGTGTATGCGGAAATATATAGGAGGCATTTCCTCCGGAAATCAAATATGCGGTGCAGTTCAATTTATATTACAATTAATCATTCATGCAAAAAGTAGATAGGTAAAGTCAATGAATGAACTGGCGAAATCTCTTCACAAACGAAAATTTTAAAGTTGCATTAACCTACGAACCACTCGATGAATGTTATGATCCTTGTTTTATTTTTAATCTGCAAGTACTTTCAACTTTACATACAGTCATCCTCAGGCATCGAAATTATTTTGTTTTTAGTAAATCCAGGTTGCATCAGAGACGAAAGATTAAATGCGAATCGAAATATATATTTTTTTTAGAAATCTTTTATTGTTAACGGATGAAAACTTTTGGAGCGTGCAGTCGCAACGCTAAGGTTGAATTTTTTGGAAAATTTAAGAGAGTGCGTTTTTTTTACTAATATGGTAATTTGAGAATTTAAAAAAAAACAATGCTATATTGACCGATGAACTCCTACAACAAAAAAATTCTCAAATAACCATATTAATAAAAAACGAACTCTTAACTTTTCAAAAAAATTCAACCATAGCGTTGCGACTACACGCTCCAAATGTTTTTACCCGTTAACAATAACACATTTCTAAAAAAAAACATATTCCGATTCGTATTTAATCTCTCGTCTCTGATTCTACCTGGATTTACTAAAAACAAAATAATTTCTATGACTGAAGATGACTGCATGAAAAGTTGAAAGTGCTTGCAGATTAAAAAAAAATACCTTATACAGCTTGTCGTTATTAAAAACAAGGATCATAACATTCATCGAGTGATTTGTAGGTTAATGCAACTTTAAAACTTTGGTTTGCGAAGAAATTTCCCCATTTTATATTAACATTACTAATCTACTTTTTGTATGAATGATTCTTTGTAATATATATATATATATATATAGTCAAGTACATAAAATCTCTATTGTTTTTAACAACAATCTCTCAGCAAACTTGTGTCTGCCATTTTCATAGAGTTTTGTTGTTGGATGAAATTTGTGTGGTAGTTGTCGAATGACTGTGCAGAGTCAATTTCTTTGCTATTTAAAGAGTTCTGTAGAGCAGGGGTCGGCAACTTACGGCACGTGACACGCCAAGCAGTTTCCAACGGCACGTGACACGCCAAGCAGTTTCCAACGGCAAGCACCCGCAAATGACATCACTATTCCCGAACCAATAACTACTGAAACGCAAAGAAGATATTTATCTGTTTCATCTTTAATATATTCTAAAGTATATATATATACACCATATATTACTACAGTGTAACCCGGATATAAGAGAGTTGTCGGGACCAGAGAAGAAGTCTCTTATATCCGGGTTTCTCTTATATCCGGGTTGGGTCTAATTTATATACATTAACATAGGCTCTAATTTGAGACCAGAGAAAATCTCTCTTATATCCGGGTATCTTATATCCGGGTTACACTGTATTAAAGTTACAGCAACCGCCGTCTGTCTAACTCTCTGGATTAGCAGGAAGGAACCCGGGCGAAGCTTTGCCGAAGGGCAAGGTTTCGTTCGGGGAGGTTGACAGCTCTCGTACCCGCCTAGGCGGGTTCGAAGGCTATATTTTTGGCCAGGCCTACGGGCTCGGATTACCCATATTAAACTCGGTCTTGTGCCACATGCTACCCCACGTGTGTGTGGGGGGGGGCAGCTAAATATAACTGTATATAAAATATATTGTAGAACAGGTATATTGATCTTGACTTGTATTAAAATACGTATGCTCCAGGTACACTGAATGATTTTAAAACACTAAGTCGGCATATAGTTAGCAAAAGTTTGCTGATCCCTGCGATACAGAACGTAATGAATTAAAATCAGGAATCAAATATAAAGAAAACGGTGGTTGCTAGAGTTGTTCCCGTTTTATCATTTTCAGCTTCTGCATGACGTCTTGCGCTGTCCTGGTGAAAAAACGGCACCTTTTCGATTTAGCAAAATAGGCTTTCTTGAACACAAGTGTCTTTAAACGTGGAAAGGCTGTTGTGATATATTTGTTATACTCTTATTACTCTCCTTCGTCTAAATCTTCGGTTTATTTTCCACAATGACAAGCAGATCATCTTCAATTGACGTCGGAAGTTTGCCCGGGGCGGGTTGATCGTTTAGGTTAAAATCACCTCGACGAAATCTGTCAAACCACTTTTCAGTTGTCCGTAGAATTTGAGCACGATCCAAATAACCAATCTGAATGTATTTTCGTCACAGTTCCGACACTTATACCTTTCCGAAATTCATAGAGCAGAAAATGGCGAAAGTGCAACTCATCACCCTTCACCTTTACGGCATTCATTCGCGGACAACACGTCAACATTCAACAAAGTTTTACTTGCAAATGAACGATGCAAGATTTCAAACAAGAACACAGCAAATGAAAATCAACCTAAAACTTTTGCAATGAACTGATATCAGAATTCACACGTCGATGTATATTTCTGGGTGACATCATAACACCTTTCACCTACACTGCGTTTTGTTATGTGGTAAACTGCTGTAATGGAATGTCCCACACTCCCTATCGCCTATGTGGAATGACTATATTAGTAGCTATATATAGTGAGCACAGGATATATCTGGGGGCTGTCTTCGGCAACTACTAGCCTGTCACCCGATTCCCTGTCTTTTAGTTGTGTATTCTCTTTTAAAATAAACCTCACTTTCTTTCATGTACGCTTGTGTTGCACTTCCTCCACTGGAGTACTACCTATGTCTGTTTGTATCCTCTTTAAAGATACAACATAAACCTTGTCAGGATATCATGTTTGTCCACTACTTCCTTCCTCTTGACGCAATTTGACCCCAAGTGTTATTCGCTTTCTTGTCCTACTGTCTTCAAAATCAGACTTGTTAAGTAGGCAAATATCTTCCCTGCTTCTCTGGTCTTCAGTATTTCCTGTGAGTATTAAGTTCGCCGTGTCGTGTTTCCTCATAATGCATTACAGTAATCTCAATTCTTTCTAATGGTAAGAATCAATTTTTTGTAGTCGTATTTCCTTAAATTTTTCAGGTTTTGCACATGTTCTGTTCACCATATTCTAAGCAGTCATCGATAGAACCATTTCTTTGAATATGGGTGTTCGCTACTCTCATCAGCCATTTTTATGTTCAGCCATTCATCCACATAAAATATTGAAGACTTTCAACAGCAGCAACAATTAAAATGGATATCACGTGTATCACGAACAATGTTATATACCGAACAGATGAACATTAATGGTTATGTCCCAGACATCACAAATACGTTGGACACTATTGTAAATAGGGGTAATATGCTGTCTAAGTAGTCCACCACTAGCAGTGGTTTACCTACTTCACGCTGCTGGCGAGTATTGTATTTTGCTGATGTTATAAAGATTACCATTTCATTTTAAATCTCTGTTTTGGTTATTCCTCATTCAGTAACCCTTTCTAGGCTAAACAATCAGTTAATGGCATATTGAAAATTTTGACGCTCCACACTACACCAAGCAAAAAGTTAGGAAGGAAATACCCGTCAGTACAGGAATGGACAATAACAGCTATCGTATTTTAGAAAAAAAAGTTTTTCCTGAAAGGTTTTAAGAGAAAGATGTCAATCGTAAATTGCAGTGGTTGCTAGGTCTGTTAATGCCGATGTGTTTTTTTTTTTTTTTATTTATGCGTCTAATATTACCATTAACATTACAATTACTGTCTCCATTCTGCCTCATATTTCTATGTGAATGCTTAATTCTAGTGGTGTCCTTCCTTCTTTACATGTCGCAGAGAGGTTAACTGCTCTTTTTATTAATGTTTCCCTGTCGTTCCTATTTTATTTAAGACTTCCTCGCTGCTCGCATGTAGAGCCCATGGTATTCTTACTATTTGCCACCCCTTGGAGTTTTCAAGGTTTTTTTTTCATTTTTGTAAGTGTGAAAGTAAATAAGAAAAAAATGAATGTTAATAAAACCGAATGAAAAAAAAAAGAGAGAACGAAGATAAAAGTTGACTAAGAAGAAGGAAGAGTAAACAGATTAAAATTATGACTAACGAAGGAGGAGATGAATGAAAGAACAGAAGCATATACACGCAAAGAAGAAGAAGAAGAAGAAAGTGAATAGATAGACGATGATGAAGAACATTTGAAAAATAAGGAATGAAAAAGTGAATCCAAAAACGAAAGCGAAAACATGAATTTCAAGTAATAAGAAAAGGTAGAAATGGAGGAGAAAAAGACCGTGAAGAAGAAGAAGAAGAAGAAGAAGAAGAAGAAGAAGAAAAGAGGAAGGAGAAGAGAAGGAAAAGATAATCGATGAAGTAAATTAAAAAAAAATAACAACGAATGTAGAAGTAAATGCAAAACCAAAGCGAAAACATGAAATATTATTCGAAAAATGTAATAAGACAACAGTAAAAGGAGGAGGAGGAGGAGGGAGAGAAGGGGATGAGGAGGAGGATATGTGGTAGGAGGAGAGGGAGTGGTAGGAGAAGGGGAGTGGTAGAAGGAGGGGTGGTAGGAGGAGAGTAGGAGGGAAGGAGGAGAGTAGGAGGGGTAGGAGGAGAGTAGGAGGAGCACGAAGTGGAAGGGAATACTCCGAATACAAAAAAAAACAACAACAATAAAAATAATTTGAAAAAGGGAAGAGGAAAACAAAGACTAACGTGGAAAAAAAAAAAATTCCAAGGAAGTAGACCCAGGGAAAAGCCGACTATGAAGATAGAAATTGAATGTGTGAAAATAAACATATACCGAATGAAAAAACGAAGAGAACACAAAAAATAATTTGAAAAAGAGAAGGAGAAAACAATGAACGTGGAGAAAAATGAAGGAGAAAATGAAGAACAAGAAGAGGAGGAGGAGGAGGAAGAGGATGAGGAAGGGAGGAGGAAAAACAGAATATTTAGGGAAAAGCCGACTAAGAAGATATAAATTTACTGTGTGAAATGAAATGTACAACGAATGAAAACTTGACTGCAAAAACAGAAATGAACACACAAAAGAATTACATTAAAAAAAGTTCCAATATGTGAAAAAACGAAGGGAGTCGTGAAGAAGAAGAAGAAGAAGAAGAAGAAGAAGAAGAAGAAGAAGAAGAAAAATGAGGATGTAGGAAAAAAAGTAGAATATGAAGAAAAAAACCCAAACTGTGAAGACGGTACAAAGAATGAGTAGTTTACTGCAGGAAAGGAAAAGGAAACATAAAATATAATTTTGTAAAAATGAAGAAAACGCAAGAAAATGTGGAGAATAACAAGACATCGAAAAAAAAGGTCAACTATGAAAAAAGTAAATCAAAACAAATGAAAAAATTAAAACCGTCACTCGTGCAATGAAGGAAATAAAAAGTAGTTTTATAAGAATTCCCATTATCAAACTTATACCTGAAAGGAAACTGATTTCATTTACTTTTGAGAGTTAACCAAAAAAAATATTCGATTTCCCAGACGATGTTCTCGCAAAGATAATTATTTCATAGACTTCTGAACAAAGTGGGAGATAATTCTGCTATTGATGATAGAAGAATAGTTTTAAAGGTGCCTGCTAAAGTTCCATCTTTTCTATTGTCGACATTTTATTTTCTTGTGTCTTAAGGAGTTTTCCAGCTTCCAACCAACAATGCGAGAGAATGGAAATGCTTTTCTATTGAACAAATCTTTCAATACACCTCTTTTGCCAATGAAAGAAAATCTAATTTATTGCACCTTATTGGGATAGCATATATATTTTCACATGCACATACATAGATGATTACACACAGATATACACACGCGCACACACACACACAGAAAGACACATACACACACAGACACACACACATATATATATATATTAAGAAATGGACGAAGTCCGACAATTTATTTATTAAAGACATTTTTATGTTTAACGTTCTTTTTATAGATACAAGTATTTAAGTAAATGCTCTGTTTATAATAAACAGTATTAAATAACATTTATCGGCCTGAATGTCCGAGAAATTTTCAGAGAAAATATTCGTTCTTTGACAGGATTCGAACCTGCATCCTATACGGAAGCGTCATTTACGCTGACGTGCCTTTCCGATCGGCCACAAAGAAGTGTTCGGAAGACAAGGTCGAATTTACTGCTTATAAACTTCAATCTTCCATGAATCTCGTACATTCATAACTGCTCTGGCGTATCGAATGTAAACAAATGACGTCATATATTAAGAAATGGACAAAGTCCGACAATTTATTTATTAAAGACATTTTTATGTTTAACGTTCTTTTTATAGATACAAGTATTTAAGTAAATGCTCTGTTTATAATAAACAGTATTAAATAACATTTATATATATATATATATCTTATAATTATCATTTTCTATAAAGTTTAATAATTATATGCAAAAATCGAGACCTTAAAAAATTGTCCTTTATCCTTTCTTCAAAATCAATAATGAAAACTATATAAAATTCTTTTATTGGTCCTACGTTTATCACACTCTCTCGTAGATTAACTTGTAACTTATTGAAAATTAATTGAATTCGTGAAAATATGCATCATCACATGAGAAACAATAAAGATGCATCATCACATAAGAAACAATAAAGTTACTGTAATTAATATGAGACAAGTATTAGTAGGTACTCACTGCAAGGAAAGACTCAAAATACATAAAGCTATTGCCATAAAAAACAACAACTCGAGTAAAAAAAATATATATTTCATCACTTGAAAATATATAAAAAATGATTCTACTGATGCATTTTTCTAGTTCAGTCAATCTCGATACATGGTAAAACACATATAAGATGCATATATTTTAATTTCAGTCACAAGATATATCAAATAAAGTATCCTCTATCATCTTACAATGATTGTTAGTAATGACTCGGTTAACCGAAAATTGAAAAATAAAAAAAAATAAACAAAAATGAATAGAAGCAATGAATGAAGTTGAGAGACAATCGATAGATTTGGATTTGGTACATACAACAACTGATTCGAAAATAGGAAATAAGAAAATCAAACGATCACACATTTCGGTTGAATTTAAAAAAATCTTCAATAAATGAATTCTTGCTACTTAAGAACAATTTTACACACACACACACACACACACACACACACACACACACACATATATATATATATATATATATATATATATATATATATATATATATATATATATATATATATATATATATATATATATATATATATATAGTAGCGTCCAAAACTAAGGGACAATATTTTAAAACCTAATATTTGTTAGAAATAACAACTGTTAAAAACTGAAATTTTGACAACTGGTAGTCGTTATCATCCATAATAACATACTAAAATTTGAATCATTTGCAAAAGGATAGAAAAAAGAATTATAACAATTATTTATTTATTTTCAAATTTGGAACGTCCAAAAGTAAGGGACAAAATTAAGAAAAACAATGTAAACGGCAAAAAAAAACAATAAAAATACATATACAATCAATATTTAGTAAATGAGCCCTTGCTCTCAATGACAGCTGCACATTTTCGACTACAAGAACGAATCAGTTCTTGACAATCCTCGATACTAATTTTAGACCATTCTTCTTGAACCTTCACCCACAAATCCTCCGTGTTAGTGGGATTTCTTTCCATAACTTTCACTGCTAAGGTCTTCCAAAGATTTTCTATTGGATTTAAGTCAGGACTTTGCGATGGCCAATCCATAATTTCCAAATCTTGCTCGCTAAGGTAACTCATTACCACCTTTGCCTTGTGACATGGGGCATTATCTTGCATAAAGGTAGCCCTATCTATACCTGAATTCTGTATGATTGGCACAACATGATCTGGAACAATGTTTTTATAGATCTGCGCGTTTACACGAGTTTGTAACCGGACAAGAGGCGTTGTACCTTGGCTAGAAAACATTCCAAATACCATGACGCTTCCGCCCCCAAACTTGACAGTTTTCTTAGTACACTTTGCACTTAATCTTTCACCAATACGTCTCTTTACATTGCTTTTTTCTATCATTTCCAAATAAATTAAACTTGCTTTCATTACTGAAAAATACTTTTGCCCAATTTTCATATGTCCAAATTACATACCTGTTTGCAAACTCTAATCTCTTCTTCTTATTCTTCGAACTAACAAGTGGTTTCTTCCCTGGGGTTCGATTAAACAGCCCTATTTCTTGCAGTCGTCTACAAACAGTCTGTCTTGACACATTAACACATGAGGTACTATTCATAACCCTTTTAATTTCTGTGCAAGACTTAAAACGGTCCTTTAATGACATACGCTGCATTATTCGATCTTCTCTTGCCGAAGTTTTGCGGGGTCTGCCGGTTTTAAAAGCACTAACTATTTTCCCAGTATCATTGTAAGATTTAACAACCCTGCCTACAACACTCTTGGAACGTTCCACTTTCTCTGAAATCTCTAATGGTGTGCTTTTCCTTGTGTAGCTTCACAATAGCTTGTCTCACAGAGTAATCAAGTTTTTGGAGTTTTGCCATGGTGCCGGCTGATGCAACGTTTACAAATGACTAAGTAAGACTTATTCTTTAGAGGAAATCAAAAAAATTGAATATAGCATACTGTTTACATTGTTTTTCTCAATTTTGTCCCTTACTTTTGGACGATCCTATTTAGAAAATAAATAAATAATTGTTATAATTCTTTTTCTATCCTTTGCAAATGATTTAAATTTTAGTATGTTATTATGGATGATAACGACTACCAGTTGTCAAAATTTCAGCTTTTCACAGTTGTTATTTCTAACAAATATTAGGTTTTAAAATTTTGTCCCTTAGTTTTGGACGCTACTGTATATATATATATATATATATATATATATTAATAGTAATAGGTTGTTAAAAAAAAAAACGTCGGATAGCACAATTTGCAAGTATATCAAATCAAATTGGAACCCGAGGAAAATAATTGATAAAAAATGAAAGAAATAGAAACATCCAAAAAGGGCGAAATCGTCCAGTGCCTTGAGATTTTAGTCCTAAGAAAAAAAAAACAAGCAAAAGAGTAATAAAGCCATATCGTAGAGTGCTCATTATGCTAAGCAGACCTGGAATAAATAAAATACAATAAAAAATAAACAACCAAGAACAACCTACCAAGGTTTCACCTAAACGGATTTTCAGGGTCATCTATCCATCTATCTATCTATCTATCTATCTATCTATCTATCTATCTATCTATCTATCTATCATCTATCTCTATCTCTCTCTCTCTCTCCATCTCTCTATATATATATATATATATATATATATATATATATATATATATATATATATATATGCATACAGATTTTAAACAAATATAAAATTGTCCTTTAATCACATAGTGTTAATTTCACTATTCTGACTCTAGAGTTTCGTAGATGGAAGTTCCAACAATCATTCCGTGCACTCGACTGGGGTTATCAGCAACTGACTGTTTATAATTCTAGTTTTTATATACACTTTTCATTGGTGCAAGGTTGAATTTTTTTCTTTCGTAGTGTGTGTGTGTGTGTGTGTGTGTGTGTGTGTGTGTGTGTGTGTGTGTGTGTGTGTGTGTGTGTGTGCTCGCGCGCATTCGGGCGTGCTCCTGGTTTCGCTCATGCCCCCCACCCCCGGACATATGTGCGTACATGTTGTAGGTCGTAGTTATTTCTTTGTATTTCTTGTCTCTTGATACTCTTTCCTTATGAGATTTATACGTTTTCTCTTTCTTTCTGAAATATATATATATATATATATATATATATATATATATATGTGTGTGTGTGTGTGTGTGTGTGTGTGTGTGAAATATATAGAAAATAGGAAAGAACTGGTTAGGTAAATAATCCAAAGTTCTTTTGTATTTTTGTTATTATTTTTAAAAAATAGTGCTCGATACAAAAGTAGAGCATAAATATAATTATTTATTTAAAAATATGGTTCCAACACGCTACATAAGAGTTCTCATGTTTCAAAACAAGAGCCGAAAACTTCAATATAATTATTTGAATTAAATTGAATTAAAGTAAGCTCTGTTCCATCTTCAAGCGAAATTTTTTTGGGGAATAACTTATTTCTGAAATTTACGTGTTTTACTAGCAGATTCATTATAGAACAACTAGAACTTGTAAAATTTGGGATGACCCATGCCCTTTATGCCTACATGAGAAACTACACATTATTAAGTTTCTAAATAATACAAATCTATTAAACAATAGACATGAGTTAACGGTTTTTTTGCCGACATCATCAAATCTTTGCATTGAATAATTAGCATATAATTTTTTTTAAATCCATAGTCCTAATAAATGGCTTAAATACCCTACAAAAAGATAAACCTTTATGAAGTCGTCAAAAAACAAACGTTACGGCAGTTTTTTTTGTATAAGAAAAAACAAAATAAAAAAATAAATAAATCTCCATAGACATGTAAACCAGACTAGACGAAATCATCTTCCGTTTTAAATTTAGACACCCCAACCTTACCCTGACTTGACATCTGTGAATGTAACTTTATACTGATACAAATTATTAACACCATGCGCCCCTATCTATATGAACAATCGCGCTGGCCGTTACCATGGAAATTTTGAATTCAATAATGAATCTGCTATGAAAACATGTAAATTTCAGAAATAAGTTATTCCAAAAAACAAAAAATTTCGCTTAAAGATGGAACAGAGCTTACTTTAATTCAATTTAATTCAAATAATTATATTGAAGTTTTCGGGTCTTGTTTTGAAACATGAGAACTCTTATGTAGCGTGTTGGAATCATATTTTTAAATAAATAAATATATATATATATATATATATATATATATATATATAAGTATAACTATTGACACACGTGATTGATAGATCTTTCTTGTTACCCAGATATTAAACATTAAACAACTCTGAATGACTACTCGTGATTTTAGCCTTGGGTTCCAACTCTAAAGACTGGGTTTCTTGCTAAATAGGATTACTCAAAAGGAAGACGAGAGAGTTGTCTTTGGTAGAAAAGCAGGTCATTTTGAATTTAAGAAAAATCGATCAGGACCATTGGACAAACATTCAGGATAGACAGCAAAATAATTCGGAATCTCCTGAAAAAGAAAACAAAAACAACTGGTGTACTGAACAACAGACTGTTACGGTAAATTGCCGATACACGGATGGTCTCTTACAAATAAAAACATGTACTGTCTTTGTCAGAGGCAGTTGTTTTCCAGCAGTGAGTCCGGACGAAATCTTTTCGGCTACACAGTCGAACTCTCTGCCTTCTGACAGAGAGGAACCCGGACGAGGCTCCGCCGAAGGGCAGAGTGACTCGGGGAGTTTGACTGACCCGGAACCCGTTTATACGGTCTCGAAAGGGAATATTTTGGGGGCTAGCCTACGGGCTCGGAAAACCCACATTAAACACGGCCTAGTGCCACATGCGACCCTCGTGGCGGGGGCTGAATATTCAAGCAGTCAGTTCTGACAGTTTGGACTCAACATTCTTGCTCGTTTGCATATTGTTTATCATATTTTTCCGTTAATATATTTGTTAACTTAAATCCTCTTTTTTTTTTATTTCTGGTCCCAAAGAGGACACAAGACAGACATAGAACGGGTCCGTCAATAGTTGATGACATTGTGAGAGCTATAAGGAAAATTCCCAAATAACAGTCAGTGACATCACCAACAAACACCATAGGTGACAGGGTCAAAGGTTTCACAATCCACGCTTCGAAGAAGACTTCAAGAGCAGAAATATAGAAGTCATACGACAAGATGCAAACCATGCATCAACAGTCACCTGTAAGAATCGAAAGGTCAGATCGGAATTTGCAAGGAAGTGCAGAGATGAGCGACAAAAGCTTTGAAAAAACGTTCATGGACTAATCAGACCAACATTAATTTCTAGCAAAGTGATTGGAAGACCAGCTATGGAGAAGGAAAAGATCTGCTTATGATCCAAAGTATACAAGCTCATCTGGGAAGCATGGTGGATGCATTGTGTTGGCTATGTCTTGCATGACTGCTTCTGGAACGGGCTCGTTCATATTTATTCATGATGTAACTCAATAGTAGAATTCAGAGGTCCATAGAAACATTTTGTCTGCCAATTTACAGAGAAATGTATGGAAAACTAAACGGTAGGAAGTTTATCATGCAATAGAACAATGACCCTAAAAAATACTGCAAAGACATCAAATGACTTCATCAGGGAAAGAAAATTACCGAACCCTCAACACAATACAACATGTCTTTCATTTCCCCTCAACCTTTCCTGTGTGTATCAGATTTACGAAGCCGTCTTCCCTCATTATGTACCCCGGAAATTAAAACTGTCTCTTCCTGATATGAAGCAATTTTTTTTTTTTTCATTTTCTCTAAAACCTCATAGTTCTCCACATGTTCGGCCCGTGGTACCTTCACCATTTTTTTGTAAAATCCAAAATATGGTTCCTACAAGTCTATTCTTAATCTTCGGAGAGATTTTCCAGCATTCACTGTCATATTGGATGTCATCACGCAACAGTTCAGTAGTCATTTCTTGATTTCAAACGAGTTGCGAATTCATCCGTGACGATATTTCTCCGGACCTACCGATAAGGTTGTTGAAAGCGGCGTCGTTGACAGCTAAAAACGATTCTTCAGATAATTAAAGATAACGTCGAATAAGAAGATCTGTGAGTTATTAGAACTCGCCTTTGAGGAAGTGATTTGTTTGCTTTTACTGACTCAACTGCATTCGACCGCTGTGGTTTGTCATCTTTCGTTCGGGATGCAGAAGATTTGGTTGACGATGACGGCTCAACCAATCCCGGGCGAATGCCGTAACGAGTAGAAGTAGTACTTTATGAATTTGAACTTTATATATATATATATATATATATATATATATATATATATATATATATATATATATACAAAGAAATAATCACACATAAAATTAATCAGAAGTATTAATTCGATTATTGGAGACATCCATCGCTAGAAAACATAATATATGCATTAAAATCCTGTTCATCCATAGTGCGAGTTTTGATCCTTGACGAAAAACTTGTTGTCTGTAGTTTTTCAGTTTATTTGATGTTAAAATGCTAGTACTTACGGATAGACTTCTATCCATCATCAGGCATGTGTTTTTTTTCCTTATAAAATCTTTCCGTTTGAAATACAAACCTGAATTCATTTTATTACATGGAGGACTGCATGCTTATCCGAAGATACAGGAATCTACTAGTCTCCGCGTATTCCTACAAGAACAGAAAAGATTTTCTAACGAACTGTATATATGAAAAATCTTTCCATCGGAATCAAATTTATAAAATTTTTAAGAATACGTTGTGAAAGCGTCGCCCATTTGACGACAACGTGACCACGCTCAAACGGAAAGCTGATCATTTAAAATTTTCATTTATCTGTTTTGGATAAGACTTGTTTTTATGTCCATCGTTTTCGTCGTGTTATACTGATTATGTTAATTATATTTTTAATGAATATTGTCCTGAAGAAGGTTATTAAACCGAAACGTCAGACGTCGACATTTCATTCATATTAAAACAACATAATCGCATTTTAAGGATTT
>CAHIKZ030001824.1:1315000-1327500 GCA_903632075.3 Acanthosepion pharaonis | reverse complement strand
CAGAAGTTTGATGTTTAAATCATGGAATACCTAACTCTTTGAAGCTAAATGCCACGGTTTCTCAGCCAGTTATGCTATGTAAGCTGATTCCTCATGTTAGAAAATAACCTAGTGATTAATTTCTTTAAATCAGTTACCATATACCCAAAAGGCAAACTAAGCCTGCTATCCTACTCGCCAACCTAAGTGCCATTACTAACATTGCTTAGAAAAAGTACCAGCTTCCTCATCATTACTGAGCTGCACACTCATGTTGGTTGTGAGTCTCAGCTTTTTTACACAGCTACGCAGGATTTGATACTAGCCTTTACCTTGTAAGCTCTGGCCCCTTTCGGAATCACTGGAAGGGTTTTTTTTTTTATAAAGTCTCCCGCAAGCAAGACTGATGCACCTTCCATGAGCCCTGTGTTGTGTCTAAGATCCTGAAGTGCCATGGCAAGAGCTTCGAATGAACCCTTATGTTTCATTGTCACCTCATTTCGGATGAGCAATTTGCAATAATTGAGTTATGAATACCAAAATCATAAAGCGACTTACTTAATAACAATCAAATCGGTTATCCGAAAGTAACAATTCAAAGTAGACTTGTAAAAGGGACTTGTGCTTTCATTGAAAATTTAGCCCTTAGGAGGCCCCGTGTTAAAATAAATTTACAATAGATGTACAAATACACTGACATGTAGTTTCACGATATATTTGCAAATAGATTTATATAGAGATTTACAAATAGAATAACATATCGATTAACAAATATTTCCCAAACTAAAAAATAGTACAGTTGAATAATAAACACCTGATGATTGGGTGTTTCTTATAAAGATTACAAAGCCTCTTGATAAACAACATTTTTGCTCTTTCCGTGTGGTTTATAAATAAACAAATGTCTGGTATTGCTGACTCTTGAACATCCCACATAAATCAAGCCTACCACATTCAAGGACTGTCCTTGAGCTTTGTTAACTCTGATTGCAAACGTCAGTTTTGCTTTTTATAGAACAACGACTGATCATTCAGGTTGCCTTCTCTTGCTTGGAGGGATCCAAAGGGAGTTTGAAACAGGAATGATTTGTGCAACCACAACTCAGCAGAATTGAAGCTATGCCACTTGACGCCACTGTTAAAGCAATATGCTTCATTTGGCGCAGTTTAGCCAGAAATAGGGGAACGTCTTGCCAGTTCTATCTGAGGCATCGATGAAGCATAGATCTCGTCTTTCACCTTCAATGCTTGCAATAAACGTGTTATAAACACCAGGTTAAGCGCTCTATCAGTCTGTGTTCGTTATCACCTATATACGCCGTCATTTCCGCGGTGGCATAGATGATCTCGCGTATGTACTCAATTGCGTGATTGTTTCAGTTCAGATGGAGGTAGAACAAATGTGGCAATTCCTTGCCCACCCGGCTGGCTTGTACTCGGGTGTTCTTTCAACCAATGCCTCGTTGTAAATGGCATCATTGAATGCGACAATTTTCGCTGACGTTTCCGTTTGAATCCTTCATGCTGGTTTTGTAGGTCGCCCAAAGTTGTTGTTTTTTTTATCGGACGAGTTCATTTAGAGTCTTTTTCTTATCCTTTCCGTCGCTTTTGTAAGTAGATCATTAATACTGTTCCTTCCTGGCGTATCTTCTAATATCACCTATATAATACCTATTACAAAATTGATGGAAAAAAAGAAAAAAAAGTCTCTAAATTAGGTACGTCCACTTTTTCTGTAGACGTAAGGTTTAAAATGAGTTTTAAAAAATGTAAATTTTTCTTGAAACTTTTAATTATAGTTTTAATTGAAGGCTAAAGGATTTCAAATTTACGATTTCCAGTTTGGTTTAGCGTAGTTTGTTTTACGGCATATCAATCTCAATGTGTTATTTAATGCCGACAACATTTTTATTGCTGGTAATATTTTGTTATGTCAAAAATCTATTTCTAGTAATAATTTTTTCCTTCAAAACTGTATTGCTGATAATAATTTTTTTTCCAAAATGTATTGCTGGTAATATATTTTTCAAAAATGTATTGTAGGTAATATTTTTTTTTAAATATATTGCTGTTAATTTTTTTTCCAAAAATATATTGCTAATAATAATTTTTTACAAAGTATTTCTGATATTAGAACCTATTTTTACACTTTCATAGTGTTTTGACCCAAGTTTTGGGGTTAACTATTTGCCCATAGCTGGGACCCTAACAGGTGCTACCACCCCTGGTCAGAGTGGGCCTGGGAACACAAGGAATAAAGAGGTGGTTCCATGCTCCTCAAAACCTCCTGATCAGAGGTCTTGCTGCTGGACGTAGTTTATCGTCTTACTCAGGACGTGGATGTAGTTTATTATCGTATCCAGGACGCGGGTGTAGTTTGTTGTCATACCCAGGATACACTATTTCCAGTAAGCAATATAATTTGTGGTGTATTTCAAACAGAAATTATATTAATTTTTTTTTTCGTTAAAATCGGTCAAAATGGTGTTTTTTGAAACATTTGTAAACAAAAGATAATTCACGGTTTTAAAAATATTTCAAAAATATAATATATATTTCTAAAACGTTATTTCGGGAAAATAATCAAATATAAAGTTCAATTAATCTGATATGAAACAGGTATTCGTACTTATAGCATAAATTGTTCTATACAAACATTTCTTAACTCCGTGATCTTGTTTTTCACACGAGTTAATCAATTTATTTACATCCGATTGATCCGCACGTGTTGATTGTGAAATGAAGCAGACGATAAAGATTTTTTTCGTTGTAAGAGGAGAAACTCCTTAAAACATGGGACCTTTATAAGCTAGATTTATCGGTTTGTACATTCATACTTCAGAAATTCAACATGTAATCACACATGGAAAAACAAATCGAAATTCTTTTAAAATATTCGGTTTCGACAGATTTTAATATGCTTTAAAATATATGAGTAGTAAATATATGAAAATGAATTTTAAAATATTTAAAATTTTTATAAATTATTTGATATGAAATTGAAAAAAATGCAAAAAAATCATAAAAATCCATTTTTCGTCATTTTTTTTTCTCCAGATTCGATACCATTTTAGTTTTTAGTGGGAACTGTGTCGCTCTTGGAAGAGGTTCTCATAGTAGTTAAACGAACCCTTCCTCGCCAACTTGTGTAAAGAGAGAGGGAAAGAAGAGGGTTCTTTGTAGTTGGCGGTTTGCGTGTAGACGTGAATGGACTCTTTTGTACACTGCTTCTCAATTGTTACACTCAAACACATGACACACACACACACACACACACACGTACACACACACACACACACACACACGTACACACACACACACACACACACACACACACACACACACACACACACACACACACACACACACACACACACACACACACACACACACACACACACACACACACACACACACACACACACACACACACACACACACACACACACACACACACACACACACACACACACACACACACACACACACACACACACACACACACACACACACACACACACACACACACACACACACACACACACACACACACACACATATATATGTTGCGATTATATTTAAGGATGTTTGTGTTTTTTTAGGTGGATAGTTGTTTGTGTTTATTTCTGAAACGAGATATGCTTGCAACACTTCATTGATCTATTTGACCAAATTCTTTCATTCGCAATTCATGTATCATGCGTTGATGTTTCTTACAAAGATTTCTGATGCATCCGAAAATATCTGTGTTCCTTGGTCAGCCGACGGTTTAAAGAGACGCTGAGAAACTTCCGCTAACAACCACTTTTCGCCGTAAAACTTATCTTTTGGAAGACATGTTCTTGCGAAGTGATATTATGAAGCGTCATGCCACTGTTCTCTGTACTTATTTGAAACTATTAATCAGTTCACTAACAAAAGCCAATAAGACGCAAAGCGTTTACTGCGCATGTGTGAGGACATGATGAAAAGAAAAACAGGAGAGAGAACAATAAAATGATAAAAAGTATGTTTTCAGGCGAAAAAGACTGAAATATCACTATTCATCGTCTATCGTAGGGCTCACTAAACTATGACCAGCGATGTCAATTTATATGGCTGGCCGCTGCACTGTGCCATAAAAGAGTTAATATATAAGTATTAAGCCTAGAACACTAACCATGGGTATATAGTAACCAGCGCAAATTTTCCTATTTTTAATTACAATTTTCAGCACCTGATTTTCTTACCTAAATAATATGTTTTTCAGTTCCTATTAATGTTAACTCAAAGTACAAAGTCTGAAGTGCCTGCATGTGAAATATTTCAAATAAAGATTTATATATAATATTTTCTTTTTTTGATATTTTTAAAATTGGGTATGATATACTCTTGGTCAGTAATGGTGTAACTTTAATTGCTGGTTAGTGTTCGAGGGTTAATATGGAATTATCAATAGTTTGCAGTTAAAATAACTATGTAGAAAAACTTATATAAATGTAAGTAAAAATGCTAAAATTTAGCTACATACGTATTTTCTATCTGACAGTAATATAAGTATTAGGAAAATCAGAGAAATAAAAAATTCAGCAAATTTTTATGATATTTGATGTTCGAGCGCCTTTTGCGTAAGTACCTGCAATGAAGTCTCTAAGAAAAGCGATAATGATCCTGTTGCACCAAGCATGTTTTAACTTGCATTGCTTATTTAAACCAGTTTGAAGAGTGCCGTATATAAAAAAGGAATGACTTCAGCGATTTATATCATATAATTTGCCTGAACTATAAAATCTAATGTCTTTAAAGTCAGCACATGTAACGTTGTTGACTGATGAACATTTGAAAGCGATTCTGTTGTTTGCATGAAGCAATTCTAAAGCAAATATGGGTTATATAGATAAACGCCAGTTTCACAAATCTCACTTTTTTGCTAAGTTCGTGAGATTCGGATATGTTCGCACGGCGTGTGATATGACTATTTTATTGCTAATCTTACATGACTTTTGGTAAATAAGTATGTCTACTGTATTTATTTTTTAGGTATTCAGTGTATTCAGTTGAACAAAATGTTTATTCGGCGCGCTCTTCATTCTCCCAGTTATCTCTCTGTAAAAAAAAATAGTTTGGTGATCCCTGGTCTATGGTAATACAAAATGACCAAAAGGTGGCTTATACAAAGTCATAATGTGGCCCTGTTTTTATCTAACGAAAATGCATGCAAACAAGTCTATCTATGCGCAACATAACATTGCAAATACCGGGATATTATGCAAGTCTTGACAAGAGCAAACTCTCTAAGCCCTAACAAAGATTTAGGGTTCCGAACTAAGATTCGGGATGCAGCAAAGGGAAATCAATGCAAACTTTTATTACCATATATTCTTGTGCACAATAAGAAAAATCGTGAACGAAAATTTATGTCAAAAAGTTGAGGATCATTATATAAACGTCTTCAGAAAATGTTACTCAACAAAAACAGCTATTTTAAACAGTAAGATTCCAAAGACCACAAATAATAAAACACAAAGTAAAGCTGTTGATAACAGTTGTTTACAAGGGTGAATGATCTACAAAGGTCTCTCCTTACATTATTCGAACTATTGTCCCCATCTTTCTTGCTATAGTTAACACAAAGTTTCGGGCGTTGTACGCTCCAGCCATCTTCATGTGGTTTATTTCGCTCGTGCCATATATAATGGATGCCAGTTATCTCCTGTTAATTCACCTCTCCAAGTTCTCCACTGTCTTAACCAGGTATGGAACTGGCAACTCTTCAGTCCTGTCACTAGATCTAAGCAGCGCCTTTATCCACTCTGCCATGTGTCCTTAAGGACATCTGTATATGTATTTATGGGACTTATAAACTTCATGTCTTCAGCAGCATTTTTTACTAGTGCTCATATTGTAATTTTTGCTGTTTTCATTGCATGATTATTTTTTTTTACCAGAGGTCATATTGTATTTTTCTTTGTTATCGTTACTTTTCTCTGGCACGCTTTATTACTGGTTCTCATATTGTATTCATTTCTATGCTTGGTCGGCTCAGGAGATTTTTGTGGCCTAGCATATGATGTACTGAAGAAGGCCGGAGCGTACAACGGCCCAAACGTTGTGATAAATATGGCGACAAAGATGAGGACAATAGTCAGAATAATGTAAATATTGTACATAATACATCATGACAGAAATATAAAGAGATACTGAAGGTCTCCCCTTGTTTTGTTACTCTCCTCTTTGAGAGAGATATTTCTGTTTATTGGGACTATAAAAGGGCACTATACGCGAACCATGTATTCTCAGTTGAATAAAACTTTCTTAAATCCTACACCTGCGTACTTTTGTCATTACAAAGGGTAACTAATATGTCGGCAATATTTGTTCCGTAATTGAACGTCGAAAATTCACCAAAGTTGATTAAGATACAATAGAGTGAATACACAAGATTAGTTATGTTTTCATATTAATATTACAACAAATTTTATAAATTAGGTATTTTTTTTAGTTTTTTTTTTTTCGCTTGAAAAAATGGATTGATTATTTACCACCCCACTAAAGCCGGATGTGAAAGGATTTCGTCTTTAACGTGTTATACCGATAGACATGTTATGCATATAGTCCAGCGACAAAAATTGCACTGACCCCGCGACGGCTTTCACGCTAGCATCGGTAGTAAACAGAACCAACGTCTATTAGTGCAACGAGGAATCTTTTTCACCATTCCAATGTAAAAATAAAGAGGGGGCAGATATTACACCTTCATCCCAGCCAAAAGACTTGCAAAATAGATGATAATTCCGATGGTCAGTGGGTGCTGTCTCTTACCCCTCCGTCTGTTACCCTAAGTATCCAGTTTGAAAACTTCAAACGATTCGAGAAAAATAATACGAAACAAAATAGATACGTAAGCAACCTCGATATAATTATCTCGTTGTATAAAGAGTGCACATTAGTAATTCTCAGGGTGGTAACACCTATTAGCTTACTAACTATGTGCAAATAGTGAACATCCAAACAAAAACAAAATACTATGAAAGTATAAAAATACATTTTTATAGTAAAAATACCAACAATACATTTTTATATAAAATATAACAAAAATACATATAAAAAAAATTTACCAGCAGTACAATTTTAAAGAAAAATGTTCAGCTATACATTTTATACTAAGATTTACCAGCAATAAATTTTATACTAAGATATACAGGGTGACCAAAAAAAAACGGGAACGTTTTAACAATCCAATAAAACCAAGATTAATGGAAGAAAAATATTTTATTCATAGTAATTGAAACCTTAAAACATGCTATTTAAGAACCAATGATGGAATTTTCATTTTTTAAAAATTACATTCTGAAAATCTGCTGTTGAGATTCCTCATTGACTGCTGCAACATCTAAGCTGGGATACTGTGAATGTCATCTTGATTTCTAAATGGCAAAATGTTTACTTGCTCAAGGTCACTGTCTCGCAGTGTTGCCACCTGCTCATGTCAGGCAATAAGCACTTCAAAAATTCTCATCTTTTGGGGTCACCCTATATCAGCAATACATTTCATAGTAGAATTACTAACAATACATTTTATAGAAAAATTAACAACAATACTTTTCATTTGTAGTTGAAGCCATAATTTTGTGTTCAAAATATTTAGAGTTCGGCATTTAGTAACCCATAGAGATGTTGATGTGCCGCTAAAAAATCAAACAGTCATTAGTACTTATATTATTAAATCGCAAAATATTACTGGAACTCATGCGGATAAGGCACTGAGATTTTAATAGATAATATGGTACAACTTTTATAAAAAAAATCTTTGACATATGTATGGCTGTAATACGGGGTCGTATTATACTAAAAGATGAAATGTATTCTCCGTTTTTTGCTTCGTAAACACGAGATTGTATCATATTCAAGTCGTATTGTACACAAAGAATTCTTTACTTAAAATGTTTTTTAAAATGGACAATTCTTACTTGAAATTTGATCTCTGACGAAAAACACATTTTCTTTGCTATGATTTCGCGATTGCACAGGCCGATAGACGTAATATGTACTGTTTAATAAATGAAATATAGGGCGTCTATTTCAAATAAGAAGTGTCCACTATAATAACACTTGAATAATAAATATGCATATTACTATAAACTGCAATGGATTCCTTTAGTCTTTATAAGTTATTTTTCAGTCATTGTTTTGTCATTATACTAAAATATCAGTGGATGTGACATTTCTCCTACAAATTTTTACTAGGTACAAGAGCCACTCAAGTCAGAGTACAGCTGAACAAAGTTTGTATTATGGATTTATGAGGTAGGAAATGGGGGTTATGAAGACATGGAGGATAGGTAAAAATGAGCCGAGAGTTGAGTCTATTCCGCATTCTGGGGAAGTTGAGTTGAGTGTCTAACTTCTTTCTTATAAACGGTTTTGTTTGTTTGTTTGTTTAAAACTTAACGACCCATCGATCAGCAAGAGATCATTTATGGTCAAACAGTTGTTTTTTGTTTTTTTCTTTAAATAAGTTTGAAATGCTTTCAAAAAGACTTTCCCTTTCCCTTCCTTCTTTTTCGATGTTGTCTTGCTTTTTTTTTTTAAAATAACAATTCACTTTTTTCGGAGGTGCGTTGTTCTTTGAAAATTTTTCACCTGGCAAGTATCAAAGTTTTCCCTTTCATCATCAGACACCAAATTGGAATTATATTTTATTATATAGTCCAACTTTCCTAAGAAAGGTCAAAATCAAATTGGGGTTTGATTTTTCAAAAAATTCTTTCAAGTTGTTCACGTTGTAAAATAATTTTCGAATATGTGCCATGTCACCGCAATCAAGCCGGAACTGCTTTACAGTATAAGCCTCCTGGCATGCTATGCATTCAGGAGGATCTTCATCTTTTAGGAGGAAGGAGTGGGTTATGTGCGTGTGTCCTATGCGAATACGGGATAAAACCACTTCTTCTTTGCGTGATTTTCTGTGTTCAGTTAGTTGTTTCTTTAGAGGGTTTGATTTTAAATAATTTGTTGTTTTGACAGTTGTTCCAAGCGTCTTGCCATTTCTTCAAAAATAAAGTCATTTATTAGGGGTTTATAGTCAGTGTATGGAACCTTTATGTTACTTGTGTTAAGTTTCAGGGAGTTTTTGAGCCACATAAGCTTTTCATTTCCATGAAAAGCAGAGTGCCTGGGAATCAACAGAAAATGATGGTTTTATTTTGTGAGATCGCATGTATTCTATGTAGGAGTTTGATGAGCAAAGGATTGTTTAATTTTTGGTTTTTTAATGATTCGAGTACTGATAATGAGTCTGCAAAAATAATGATACGAAAAAGATGAGGGTGATTCGACCCTGAGGGTGTAACATGGCTGGTTTTAGGTGTAACGTTCTGAACTGGTAGAAACAGAGAGTGGATCACGTTAGCATTGTACGTAGAATGAATTGTTGTTTTTTTTTCTGGCTACGTTTGGTTGATTCAATAATGTCTCTTAGTCGAGGATTTTTATATTCGGAAATACTGAATTAGATCCGAGAGAGGCTCAGCTTCTTAACTGTATATCGTCTCATGGAGTTGTTTATTGTATGTGTGTGTGTGTGTGGCTCTGGTTATCAAATACTGCTGATATGAGGACTAGCCCAGATGCACTTTCACCCGGAAGTTACAGATCCAGTGCAGATTCTTCGATAATTCAACAGAATATGATCGCTGCTCTGATGGCTTTAAAGAAATTACTGCTCGCGCCTACGATTATTTTGTTCACCATTTCCGAATTATTTTAGCCACGTTGGCGTCTCGCATCCTGACCGAACAATTCACAGACCGGTAGTTTGCGTATGTGTGACAAAATGTGATCAGAACTGAAATAAACGTTGTTTCCGACACAGCTAATTATGTTTAATGCATCAGTCTTGATCAATTATTTGAATAGTCAGACGTGAGATCGAACAACGTTCTCACTAGGATCTAAAGCCATACTTTAAACAAGATTTTAAAGGTCAAATTAAAGTTAGAACGAATCCCTTGAACCATGAAGATTTCGCAAAATTATATCAAAAGGCTTATAGGAAATATTTTTTTTAGAGAAAAGGCTGTATTTATGGATATGGAAATCATTTAGCTTGGCGTACGATCAGATAAGTAGCTTAATATCGAAATGAAAATAAATGAATTAATTTGAAAATAAAAAATCTATAAAAAATGCTTTCTAAAAATAATATAAGTCGATTAGGAAAATACGCCATGTCTCTTCCGAATAAATAGCGTAATGACTCTCAGCAAATTGAAAAGGAGAAAATTCGATTTCAGAGAATTAATATGCCGTATCCTAGTTTTAAGGTTTTGTTTGTTTGTTTAACGGCATATGAACTCCTAATGGGTCATTTAATGTCGAATTTTAATTTTCATTTAACATAAATAGATTGCTTTTAATTTTTTTGATTTACAAATATGTTGCTGTTATTTTTTTATTAACAAAAAAAAAAAATTATAATTTCTATTTTTGATCAGAATTTGAGGGTTCAGTATTTGTTTACAGGTGGGACCCTAACAAGGGAACGGATTAGGGTTGAACCTGGGAACAACAGCAAATAAGAGGTGGTTTCCCGCTCCTCAAAACCACCCAATCACAGGTCTTGCTACCGAATGTAGTTTATTCTCATACCCAATGCGCAGTGTACTTATCCTGATCTCGAAACGCATTTTTATTTTGTTATTTCGTTTGGTTGGCCTTCGATAAATTTGCTTTATTTCCATCTTCTGCTGTCTTACATCTTGCGATGTCATAAAGGGAATACGCACTTTGTTTTATGCCATATTCTTTGAGTTTCGACTTTCTTGGGTGAAGTTCAGAGATTGTTTTTGTAAATGGCTTCCATTGAACAACATTTGGCAATAGAATACGATTTTTCTTATGATGCATGCCAACTTCTTCAGTTTCCGTACATTACCTGCTGTGTCATCTGTGATAACAAAGGTGGCTTGGCAAAAGGGATGGCCAGGATCTCGCTTTTCTTTAGAGGTGTACTCTGCGGCAATCGGTTCGTATTTAGACAATATCAGCCGAGAGACAATACCATTTTAATCAGAATCTCCCTTTCCTTTAGTACGAAAATGCAAGAAAGCAACCGTAGAGGAAGTTATTATCTATTTCAAAATAAATTAAAATATGATAAACACATAATCGGCTAATATCCAAGTAAGAATAAAAGGATTAAAAACTAAAACGATGTTTTATTAAAAATAAATAAATCTAATCCGTGGAAAATAGAAATTAAAAAAAAATAATCCATGTCGTTTCAGGAGCATCATGTATTTAGACATATTCCTTCAATTTAATATTTGTGAATTACCAGCAAAATGCCATATTATGCGGGAACAAATACAGCACTCAAATTTCTGACTAGACTACCAAGGAACGCAAAGTAGAAGGGTTAATCAAAGGTTACTACCATCCACCAAATGCTGACGAAAACCGGAGCGTATACTGGCCGAAACATCGTGAATATGGCAACAAAGATGAGGATAATAGTCTGAACATTGTAAATAGTGTAAATAATATTTTATTTGGTTACTTCATTTATTTGTCATTGGCCTGAACTTAACCAGTTGAATATGTCCTCTATGAGCTAAGGCATTGTGACTATCTGCTAATGAGAGGGAGAATTTTGGAAACGTTACGGTTGGGTATCGATTTCTTTTCAAGTTTTCAACAAAGACGAGATGGAAGTCACATTAAAATAAATGGGAACACGCTCCGAGGGATTTAGTTAACGAGGATGGGGCAAAAAGAACACTAGCGCATCCTAAGCGAAACGGAAAAAGCTATCGACACAAAAAATCATAAATGAAAACGCCTCTTCATCGAAACAAATTGAATGCTGTGTGTATTGTACGATTGAAATTCTGTCTCCTACCGTGAAATATTTATTGACGAAATCCAAATGAATGTTACGGTTTAGTACGAGTTCAGTTAAATAAACAGACATTAAATTATTCAACAGAAATTACATATTATTATATTAGAATAACGTTGAATCGGTATTTACATTGTTCGGATTGTTATCCTCATCTTTTTTTTGCGATAGTCACGACGTTTTGGCCGTTGTACTCTCCGATCTTCTTCAGGTGATTGGAAACGAACATTTTATTTCTTCAAATACACATGGTTCAGTGGATAATAAAGTTGATTGAAGTAATCCAATTATTTTACGCAAAGAGATGAGTTCAATAGCTGTTTCAAGCGTGGGGGGAAAAATTGGAGAGTTGAATTAAAGGGAAATAACTGGCACATGGAATATAGAACAATCCACCTCGGAGTACGAAATAAAGGATTCGGTTCGAAATTCAAATCACCTGAAGAAAGCCTGGAGTGTACAGCAGCCGAAACGTCGTGAATATGGCAACAAAGAAAAGGGCAACAGTCCTAACAGTGTAAATAGTGAAAATAATTACAATACCTCCTCTCAGAAATATAGACAGATCCTGAAGAAGGCCGGAGCATACTACGGGCGAAACGTCGTGAATATAGCAACAAAGATAAGGACAACAGTCCGA
>CAHIKZ030001824.1:1272500-1312500 GCA_903632075.3 Acanthosepion pharaonis | reverse complement strand
GAATATGTCTTCTCCGACAACAATCGAACCTCTATTCCTATACGAACATTCAGTCTGGAAAATGTTATTAATACTGTTTAATTAAAAACAGAACGATTACTTAAATACATTCTGAGTATAAAATAACTTATAAGTAGAAAATGTATTGAATAATTGTCGAACTTAACCAATTTCACGTTAAGCTACATTTGTGAGCATAAATGATTGATTGAGAAAAATCCTCGAATATTGTATTATAAATAATAATTCGGACTTCTCTGTCACTAAATGGTATAGCACGTCTTGAAATTTTAGAATATATATATATATATATATATATATATATATATATATATATATATATATATATATATATATATGTATGTATATTGGTAAAAATGTACAACAAAGTTAAAAATGTTTACTTGTGGCGCGTTTCGTCCTTCAGAACTTCATTGGTTAAATTTGTAAAGTTCGTACGACTATTCATGCGCAAGAACGAGGGATGCTGGGAATTTTAGAACTTTTTTTTAGATTTTTTTTATATCTAGCCGATTTCATTTAGAGTATTTCCTGGTTCTTTAAAAAAAAAAAATTCAAAATGAAATGGGGTAGATATTAAAATTGAAATGACGGTTTCCGTATAGGTCTACAGGTTCGATTCCTGTCGGAGAACGTGTATTTTCGAGGAGATTTCTTGAAAATGCATGCCAGTAAATGTGAAGAATACAGTTTAATTAAAGACAGAGAATTTACTTAAATAAATTGTAAGTATAGTTATGCGTCTATAGGTCTCAGTGATCGGAATCAAATTGGTACTTACCTCTTTAGGCCAAGCACGCCGCCATATTTCGGATCAGTTAGAAATTGTGGCTGCATTTGCTTCCTTTTTTTTATGGAAGAGCGCATATTGCTGGTGAACCGGAAGTCATCCGAGATTGGACAATACATTGCTAAGAAGATTAGCACAGTGTGTAGTTTGGAAGATGGAAAAAATATAGGTAACGGGAGGTACACAAATCGATACCCAATCAGTATCGGCTGGCTCACCGTGAAGAGGGGGAATGATGCTGAAATAACCGAAACCCCTAATGAACCTCGGCTATAAACATTATTGATGATGTGTACTCAAGCATCCAATGGGTATATTTTACGGTATATATACATACATGCATATATATATATATATATATATATATATATATATATATATATATTAGTGGTAAATATACACATACATATGAAATCATATATCTAAAATATATAAATATATATATATATATATATATACATACACATACATATATATTTCTATAAAAAATAATTCCAAGAGGATAGAATCCAGGTAGAACTCAATGTCCAGGACAGGGTAAGGATATAATAAAAACTTAAACACTAATATTCCATGGTCATAATTTATTCCATTGGAATCGTAAATACGATCAAATCATCAGACCTACAAATTCAAAATTTTTTGTTTTCGTTTTGAATTTGTAGGTCTGATGAATTGAATCGTATTTTTACGATGCCAATGGAATAAATTATGACCATGGAATATTAGTGTTTAAGCTTTAATTATTATTATTATTATTATTATTATATATATATATATATATATATATATATATATGTGTGTGTGTGTGTGTGTGTGTGTGTGTGTGTGTGTGTGTGTGTGTGTGTGTGTGTGTGTGCTTAGAATTCGTCCATCGTTAGAATATTACTGCCATGTATGGTCCGGTGGCCTGGTGGCTTGAGCACCTTGATAAAATCCAAAGATGAATCAGCAATATTATTTGTATTGATCTGACAGCTCGATTACAGACACTTTCCCACAACCATAAGATATATCTCTGTGTCTTTTCTATAATTATTTTCATGATACTTGTTCGGATGACGTCTTCGCTATGGTTCCTAGACTTTTTGTATTTAGGGCCCAGCTTGACTGGCGTCGAGATCTCATCAATTTACAGTTGTGCGGGCTAGATGTAGCCGTAAGTTCTATGCAAACAGTTTCTTTTCTCGCACTTCCTGGCTCCTGGAAATCCCTTCCTGCTCCACGCATTCCAGCCAACTTTAATCTACAAAAAATTAAATGCAATTTCAGTCGCTGTCTACTGTCCTCCTGATTACTCTTTCTTCTTTCCGCCCCTCACAAAAAGTTTCTTCCACTCTCTGTAACCTCTTGTGTCTTAGTGGCTTTACTGTTTTCATGGAGTGATACAGACTAAACTGAATGTAAAAGACAAGGAAAATGTTATCAGTTTTTTTTTATTAATTTTTCTATTTTTTTAAACCTTTTTTAAAATCCTTACTGCTTTGTTTTTGAAAGGACCAAAAGAGTGCAGAAACTTTTAGTGTTCAAAGCACTTTTGGCCAATTCCTTAATCAGTTTTAAGATCTTCATTGATAATGTTTGTCAATGTTCTTGTTCTGAAGTATATTGTGTAAAATTAGCAGTAGGCATAGCCTGCGAGAGAGGGTTCCCAGGTAAATTTAGTCGTTGTGATGTGGTCTTAAAAGACCGCTAACATATTCCAACTATTGTTAAATTAAGTAAGCTTGGTGTTTGGCTTAAATTGTTTTACATAATAAAACAAAATATTTTTTCGTTAGGATGATGGAGTAATCAATCAGGATTTTTCTAATGAGGGCAAACAATTTTTTGAGGGTGTTAGGATGTTTTTGATTTTTTGGTACTGATATACCGTAATTCGCCCTGTATAAAACGCCTACATCCATAATACGCACACCTAAAATTAGGCTGAAAGTGTGGGGAAAATAATTCTACGCATGCATAATACGCACCTCT
The DNA here is from genome assembly GCA_903632075.3 of Acanthosepion pharaonis. Classification (NCBI taxonomy): domain Eukaryota; kingdom Metazoa; phylum Mollusca; class Cephalopoda; order Sepiida; family Sepiidae; genus Acanthosepion; species Acanthosepion pharaonis. Next base: position 1,309,712 of record CAHIKZ030001824.1, on the reverse strand, counting down.
TGTTTGGTAATCAAATTCTATAAAGTGTACCTCTCCAATTTCATTACGGCCAGCGTTTCCTACTCTTATTTTTAAAAATGGCTTTAAACATGGAATAATAATTTTTATTTTATTTTACGGCAATTTTTAATGATTTTTTTATAGCTGTTCATAAAACGTAGCTCTTGTTTTGCTTATTTAGAAAAAAACAACAACTGCTTATTATACATGGGAAATTACGGGAATTAAGGCGATATAAAGTCATGGCAACATCCTTTGGCGAAGCCAAAATAAAAAAAAATACTTCAGCACGATACACCTTAGAATACGGACGGTGAAACATTAAGAAAGAAACCATTGTAAATGTTTAATGAATTGGCCGAAATATATTTTTAAAAAAATACTTTTTAAAATAAAATAATGGTTAAGTGTTTGTGTATTTTAGTCCCATTGCATAAATGTAGAAAAATGATAATACATTTAAGCACAGAAACTGAAAACTCATTTTTTGCACATTGATCGGTTCACAGAAATGAACTCAATTTTTGTATAAAACCGGCTCCGATTATTTGAATCTTCGTATTCATATATATTGACCAACCAGTGACGTCGTTAGAGAAGCGCATTATTATTTGAATTTGCAGACGGTTAAATATCTAAAAATGAAATTTTGGCGGCTCAACTTCAGAACATGATCGACAATATTTTCCTTCTTGAAAAGGAATATTTAAACATTGGGAAAATATATATTATCCCGTAAGCTTGAGTTAAATAAATGTACATTTTAGATTCATTCGGAGCCTACCGTTTTATTACATATATGAAGAATTCGTGTTCACTAATTTGTCACACAATCGAAACTGAAATTCTCACAATTAATTATTGACATCTTTTGCATATTTTTTCGAGTATACAACATTACAAAATACGGCTTAGCGGTAGTTTGTTTATATGCTGCAACAGTCTCAACTCACTTCCTACGTTTATTTCATGTGGTTTACAGCTGGAATTGATACAAAGTGTGAAAACAATGTAGACCTGTCATATACATCTGCACACATATAGAGACATTTTCCGTTTATCATATGCTAACGCAATGCATTCAGTTCTACTGTAAAAACATACACAAAACATTTTGTGTGAATTTGTTCGCAACGTATATACCTAATTAATTTCTTTCAATTTGAAAGTAGGTTAATACTCAAGTAAATAAACATTATTAAAATTTGTAGATCCGTGTTTGAAGATTCTTAATTCTTCGTTTATAGACGCATATTCTACTACAAATAATTGGTGACCACCGACGAAGAACAACCTAAAACTAATTGCTGACCCATCTTCATAATGTATTTTTCAAAGTTAGCATAGAAACCCAATCATCTATAAAGGATTGCTGACTTATTAATTACATTTACAAGTGATTGGTGACATCATCAAATATTTTAAACTGGCGGACATTTCAAAAAACAATTCGAATAATTGTGAAAAACTGCCTACCAAATCTAATTTTAAGTCGGAAAATTTGAGTCTAATCGCTGTACGAGACTACAGAATAACTGACTTTCCCCTTCATAATGTATAGTTCTTTCCTTAACGTCTTTTTGAGGCAAGAATCCTGAATCAATAGAATTTCTTCTTTAACTAACGAGCTAACTGTAGCTAATCTCGTGGTGGTTGACACGACGCTCCCTTAAAAAGAATTTCTCATTCTAGTATTTGTTTTCAAGTCGCATACACAACTTTCGGAAAGACTTAAAAAACTTTTCATGTTTTATTTGACTAATTATATTTCAAATTTTTTTGGTAATCGAGGATTCAGTCTCGTGGGTAACGGAACAAAAACCTGCTCAATTTTCGAACATTTTCCAATTCAACATCCGAACGATTTCTGTTCAACATTCGCACACAAACCAGGAAAACTTTCGAAGATATTTCTTTTAATATATAGAAGCAATCTAAAAAGAATATCTTCCTGCAACAACAAATACAAGTATTCGACAACTGAAGACTACACCAGATCGAACAACGTAGACGAAGAAGAATACTCGCAAATATATTCTTAAAAAATTCTTCAAAATTACACGCATCTATATTTTTAAAAATTACTCACAAATATATTCTTCATAATTACTCGAATCTATATTCTTCAAAATACTCACAACTCTCTTCTTCAAAATTACTCGCATTTATATTAAAAAATACTCGCAACTATAGTCTTCAAAATTACTCGCATCTCTATTAATCCAAATACCCGCAACTATATTCTTCAAAAATACACGAGGCTATATTTTAAAAAAAATACACGAGACTATATTCTTAAAACAAATATATTTCAGTCGTCTAGAAGCATATCATTCACCGATCACAATATCTCACTTTTTCCTTTAATACAAAAGATTAAAACAACATTTCTATATTTCACCATTTTCTAATAAATGACATCGTCACAAGAACATTATTACTGACGCATTTTTACAAGTTCTTTTGTGTGCCGTGTCCATTTAGGAATCTAAATGATCATCGCTTTACACTTCGTGCTACCCTTCGTAAGACTCAATAAGTTTTGTCCCTTTGCTACTTCTCTCAAACACTCTTCTGTCATCCACCTACTTATGCCCGCTAGGCATGTCACGGTTTGCTTTCCTTTGTTTCTCGTTCCTTCTATCCGCCTTATAAGTATGAAATTCTCCAAGTCATCGCTTCACATTAACTGTCCCAGAAATTTCAGCTGCCTCTCCTTTATGTCAAGTATAAGCTTCCTCCTTGTTTGCATTCTCTTCAAAACCTCATCGTTGCTCACACGACCATGTTATCCTTAGCGTCCTTCTGTAGAACTATATGACCGTTGCCTCGAGTCTATTTTTCATATTTGAGGAGACCGTTCAACATTCGCTACCGTAAAGGATGACAGATATCACGTAGCAGTTCAGTACTCCTTTCTTTGTGAACAACGAAATCTTTCAGTTTCGTAATACTCTGCCTAGATTTTGGAATGCGTCTTTGGCCATCACAATACGTCTTCGGATCTCAGCGTCGCACTTACCTTCCTAGATATTTAAATTTCCGCACCGGCTTGATTTACAGGTGTCACCGACCTGTAAATCGCATTTCGGGCTCATCTTTGTACTGATGACAATGTATTCTGTTTTCTTGCAGTTTATACTTAGTCCTTTCTTCTCGCTCTCTTTCGCTGCCTTCTGTAGGAGGTTTTGTCATTTCCTTTCCGTTTTTACTATCAGCGTTATGTCATCTGCGTATCTTAGGATTGTGGCCGCCAATAACGGATCCAGGTAGGATTTGCAATTTTCTCAGAATTGCCTCGCTGTATAGGTTGAATAAGTCCGGTGAGAAGACACGCCTTTGCCTTACTCCCTTTTCTATTTTTGTATATCTGCTGAACTCATTTTCTATCCTGATGCAGACCGTTTGCTGCCAGTATAGGTTCTTGCTTATTCTGATATCTTTTCCAAATATATCAAGGTTGCCGAGAAATTCTAACAGATCATTGTGGCGTACTTTGTCAAAAGCTTTTTCATGTATTTTGCAAAAACACCAATTTTCTAAAAAATATACAGTTTCATTGACAAACTTCCCTTTTTCTGGGTCACATTCAGGCCGAAAAAGAAATTTCCAGTATTTTATAAAAAAAAAAGAAAATTATTTTGCAACTTCGATAAACAAATTGTCGACATTTTTTCTGCACAAAATTCTTTGTACCTAGACATCGCTTTTTCTTGGGAACATCCAAACAATCTCCGGGAAAATCCAATAATATGCATGAACGGACATTTTTTTCGCTACTTTAAAATCGTATCGTGCCACACTACTGAAAAAGAATAAAACGGAGTAGCTGATTTTAAAAAGATGGGCTACCATACGATATTGCAGAAGACAATTACAAAGATAACACATACTCCATCATTATGCTTATTGTAGAATTTTTCTTAGCGACGTGAAACAACAATTCTTCAATACCCAAAACCTGTTTCTGCCAAAAAACAAAACTGGCGAAAATTTCATTTACACAACAAGTTTACATCACATTGTCCTCAACATGTTTACTTCCCGATATAAATAGCAGCAAAAATTTATTTTCGACCGTCACTTTAAAAAAAATTGCGTCAACATAACAAAGACGAACCTTACAAAATTTCTGAAAAAATCGACAGAAAAAAAAACACTTCACTATCGAAAAAAAACTTCAAAATAGACACTACAGAGAGGATAGAACTAACTTACTCCGAAACAGCATCTAATCAATGTGACAAAGAAGAACTTTTACTAATGCATGCAGCAATAATAATACGAATTCTATAATTAGAGACACGGAACTTTCATCGTTTATTCATTTGCATATAAAAAAAAAACAAAAAAAACAAAAAAAAAACAGACATTGACAGAAACAAAATTCAAGTACTATGTCTTTATCTAATAATTAATATTATATATCCCTATACATTGCATTAATTTTAATTTAATATATATTTTTCGACCTTTTTTGCTTACTTATATCAAACCAGGGGAATATTTGTGGAGCCCCGTTTCTGAACTGTAGGAAAAAAATTAATAAATTTAAGTAAGTGAAAACTCATTTTTTCTACATTGACCGGATAACCGAAAGAAACTTTTGTACAAAACTTATATTATTCACATTATTCGGACTATTGCTCATCTTTGTCGCCATATTTATCAGAACGTTTCAGCCGTTGTACGCTCCGGTCTTCTTCAGGTGGTTAGAATTTCGAACTGAACCCTTTATTTCGCTCACTGGGGTAGACTGTTCTAGTTCCACGTTTGATGGATGTCAGTTATAAGATATCTCCTGCTAATTTCCCTCTGAAAGTTCTCCACTGCCTTAACCGGGTATTGAACTCACACTCTTTGGGACCTGTCACTGGATCTAACCAACCTTTATCCACTGTGCCATGTCCTTGAGGACATCTGGGTTTAAATTTCTGGGTATTATAAAACTAATGTCTTCAACAACCATTTTTACCAACGCTCATATTGCAATTTTTGCTGTTATCATTCATGATTTTACCAGAGCTCATATTGCAACCTGTTGTTATCATTGCTTTTCTCTGACACTCCTTATTACTGGTTCCCATATTGTATTTATTTTTTATGCTTGGTCGGCTCAGGAGATTTTTGTGGCCTAGCATATGTGCTGATTCCTTAAGTTTACGAATTTTCCAATGGTGTTCTTTGTCTATGATCTCCACATGATCTCAACAGAGGGCGGTGATCTCCCTTCTCTCCCCATATGTGGTCAGCCACGCCTGATTTTTCCTCTTCCCCTCGTGTTACAGCTTTCTGGTGTTCTTGAAGCCTTACCTTAAGGGGGCGGCCTGTATCCCCTTTATATTTCTTTCCGAAGCTGCACGGGATAGCGTACACACAGTCTTTAGACATGTTCTCCTCTATGGGGGGGGTCTTACTTGGGAGAGATATCTGCGAAGTGTCGTCCATATAACATTAGGACAACCTTCAAAAGCTTGACGACGGTCGAAACGTTGTGATAAAAGTGGCGACAAAGATGAAGACAATAGTCCGAATAATGTAAATAATATACATAATACCTCATCTCAGAAATATAGACAGATACTGAAAGGCCGAGACGTTGTAATAAATATGGCGACGAAGATGTGGACAATAGTCCAAATAATGTAAATAATGTACATAATACCTCATCTCAGAAATATAGACAGATACTGAATGGCCAAAACGTTGTAATAAATATGGCGAGGAAGATGTGGACAATAGTCCGAATAATGTAAATAATATACATAATACCTCATCTCAGAAATATAGACAGATACTGAAAGGCCGAAACGTTGTAATAAATATGGCGACGAAGATGAGGACAATAGTCCGAATAATGTAAATAATGTACATAATACCTCATCTCAGAAATATAGACAGATACTGAAAGGCCGAAACGTTGTACTAAATATGGCAACAAAGATGAGGACAATAGTCCGAATAATGTAAATAATGTACATAATACCTCATCTCATAAATATAGACAGATACTGAAAGGCCGAAACGTTGTACTAAATATGACGACGAAGATGAGGACAATAGCCCGAATAATGTAAATAATGTACATAATACTTCATCTCAGATATATAGATAGTACAAAACTTAATATTCATAAATATTAATTAACCAGTGACGTTGTACGAGCTTACCAGACGGTAAAATAAATAAAAATGAAATTTTTGAAGTTCAACTTCAGAATATAATCGACAATATTTTCCTTCCTTTAAAGGAATATTTAAAAATTGGGAAACTATATATCAGCGAATAAGGTTGAGATTAATAGGGGTCTAATATTTTGTTACAAATGTAAATAATACTTGTTCGAGGATCTATGTTCAATCGTTTATCACACAAACGAAACTGAAATCCACATGATTAATTACTTACATCTTTCGTGTGTTTATTCGAGTATACAGTATTACAAAAATACGACATAGCAAATCACTTCCTGCGTTTACATTCACGAGATTTACTACTGGAATTCATAAACATAGTGAAAACAATGTAAACCTGTCACATACATTTTCTCACATTTAGACGCATCTTCCGTTTATCCTATACTAAGGAAAAACGTACATAAAACATTTTGTATGAACTTGTTCGCAAAATATATTCGTAACTCATTTATTTTAATTTGAAAAGAAAAATAACATTCAAATAAGTAAAAATTATTAAACCTTTGAGTCCTGCGTCCCTGAACAGCTTTAACACTGAACTTCTGAGTCAAACATCGTAAATAATTAATATGTAATATTTCACGGTAGATATAAAAATAGTTCCTCTTTGCTTCCCTGACGGTACACGTAGAGACTCTGCACGCTTCCTTTTGTTTCTTTTTTTTTTATTTTTTTTAATCCGAAACACATGCGCAAAACATAATGAAAAGAGGCGCACATGTTGGTATAACGGTCGATGACGTCAGAATATTACGGCTTTTCTAATTGGCACTTCCAAATAAGAGAACTAATAGCAAAACACGACGCAAGTGTTTACCTACCGTTCAACAGGTGTTTGGATATTAAGTCATTTTTTCTACCACCGGTAAAGCGGTGGACAGGGCTCAAATTTTAAAAATTTGCAGATCCGTGTTTGAAGATTCTTAATTCTTCGATTATACACGCATATTCCGCTACACACACACACACACACGCGTGCGCACACACACACATACACACCCAGAGACTCTCCCACTCTCACATACACACGCACATACGCATATATATATATATATATATATATATATATATATATATATATATATATATATATATATTATTTATTTTTTTTTTATGGATAAACTTACTTGAGTAAATGCTCTGTTTTTAATTAAACTGTATCAATTATATTTACTGACCGTTCGAGAAATTCCGTAGAAAATATACGCCCTCTGACAGGAATCGAACCTGCTATGATGTTCAGCCACGGAGAAATTCCAGTTTAGCAAAGCTCGAATTACAGCTTTTAAACACATATCTTCGGCGCAATTCGATCGTTGCTAAACCCGAAGTTCTCAGTGGTTGAAGGATCATAGCATGCCAGATTAATGACGGCTCTGTATAGGATGCAGGTTCGATTCCTGTCGGAGGATGCATATTTTCTACGAGCATTTAATAAAATTAATGTATCCATAAACAAACGTATTAACAGAAAATATATTAAAACATTTTTCGGATTTAATCCATTTCATAATACACACAAATCTTAAAAATGTGGCACATGGGAGCATCAACAATCCCCATTGTAGTTGGAGCCCTCGGATTGGTTGGAAAAGATTCCAATAGACTAATTGAAGGGATCATTGGATGCCAGTGCCTTAAAGACATACAAAAAATTGTTCTCACGAGTACAGCCCACATCTTACGAAGGGCTTTATCTATGTAATTTTTTTTTCCAGTGGAAAATGTCATGATGCTATTTCTACTCATAGGTCCCTGGGCGGGACCCGAAAAGAAATCAATACACCTCAGAAATCACAGGAAATAAAATAATAATAATAATAATAATAATCAAGCAGAAAACCTTATAGTTTCGCTTATAATTTATTTCGGGAATTTACGAAGAGATTCTGGTTTGGAGAGTTGAATATATGAATATACATATATTCACGAAATAAATTATAATCGAAATGAATCTTTAAGTTTTTCTTCTTGATTTTTATTAATATTATATATATATATATATATATATATATAAATGGTACAATATGGTAATCCGAATGGAATTTCCAGGAGGATATAAATCCAGATAGAGCTCTATGTCAAAAGACAGAGCAAAATTATTATTAATTAAAGAATGTCAAGCACTTAAAATCCAATAGGTAATAATTTTTATTTCATGAGGGCTCTAAAAACAGCAGCTCTCAATCGTAAGACTTACAAACAAATCCCAAATGAAATGGATTTTTAATCCCGTGAAGCTACATTTAATCTAAAGAATTATGTTGTTTTTTTAAAAAAAATAAAGTGGCATTTTTAAAACCAAATTCTCCATATCTCATTCTCTGATACGTGAATCTCTATCTATAAAAGGCAGGATGTGTGTGTGCGTGTGTAACGAATGCACGGCCGCAATTTTCGACGGATTTGCACCAAAATTTACATGCACATGCTCCAAGTTAGCGGGAAGGACATTACCGACGTTGCATTTCCCAACTCCCATCGACAGTGGAAATAATCAATTTTTTTCATGTTTCTACGGCAGTTTTCATATAGTTTGCGGCCATTTTCTACTGGCCAGAGTGAGAGCCTATAGCTGGCTGCCACGAATAGGCAGGAAGATTCTATTGGCCAGCGTGAGAGCCAACAGCTGACTGACACGAATTTTAACTAGCGTGCTAGCATGAAAAAAAATCGATACCTGCATTCGTCACAAAAAAAAAAAAATTAAATCTGCGTGGCACTCCAATTGGCTCAATCGCTTGCTTAAACTCAACGTTGATTCTGATTCCGCAGAACTGGGTTGAGTGTGAAAAAGTATTTGTTAACATTCTTTTTTCATTCGGTTTTTCCAGTTACGAGTCCTTTTTTAAAGCTGATCGTTTTGTGTTCATTTTGTTTAGTTCTTTTTTTGTAACAGATTTAATGTTTAGTATAGAGGTTAGAAAAAATTCGCAGTGTGAGATAGGTAAGAAGTAAGGCATGTAGAAACATCAGCACGGCAAAGGGCACTCCTTTAAAGGCAAGGAAGGGCAAAAATATTTTAAGTCAAGTGATAACGATTGCTGTATGAGTCGTACGATTTTTTAATCAAGCCCGGGCAACGCCGGGCCATGCTGCTAGTTGACTTCTAAATGCTTCATAGCATTATTTGTGTATTGAATAAAGAGCGTCAATCATGAAAAAAATCTTCTGTGAAGCGGAAAGTAATTCAATGATTGATGTTGATTCCTTTGGCCTTCCATCAATGTTCTGTTGGAAACACTGGCAAAAGATTTCAGCATCATAAGTTATTGCACGTTCTAGATATCATTATACAACTATATTTTCTAGTTATTATATCAATGCATTTACATGTAATTATCTGTTAATGTAAGAAAATTAATATCTAATTAATCGGAACCCGATAGAATGATAAGGTGAAGAACAAAGGAAATAGTTTATCAACGTAACATCATTCACTTTTAGCTTGAGTTATACTATCTATCTATCTATCTATCTATCTATCTATCTATCTATCTCAGTCTCAGGATTCTATCTATCTATCTATCTATCTATCTATCTATCTATCTATCTATCTCAGTCTCATGAATCTATCTATCTATCTATCTATCTATCTATCTATCTATCTATCTATCTATCTATGTGTGTGTGTGTGTGTGTGTGTGTGTGTGTGTGTGGTGGACACTCCCGTCGTATTCGACGTATGACGGTCAAGCAATTAAGTTCCTAGGAACCGACAGCTAGACACCAGCACATATGATTATAGTGGGGAAGGCTTTGTGCAGAACCAACCACACTTTTGAATGCGCCGAATACAGGGACCTGGTGCACTACGTACCACAAGGTCTCAAAACGACCCTCTAAATGTTTTGCTTTCAGAGTTGTCCTTCTCTTAGACCAGTTGCCATCCACGATTGTAGAATATAGTCTGTCCTGCTATTCACCCATAGCAACTACTCCACCGGTGGTGTAGTTGATAGAGGCTCGGATTGAGGAATCGGAGGGCAGAGTTCGAATTCCAGTCGAATCCATTACATCCACTTACGTGCTATTACCCTTGGGGAAGGTATTAATTCTATTATTCTCCATCCAGCTATGAGTAAATAGACTAGGTTCTATAGCCTTAGATGGAGAAGGGCAACTCTGAATTCAAAACCTGCAAAATCCATTCTAAAATTCTGTTTACGTTTGTATAGAAAAACTGTGCAGATATGAAAATCTTCGAGAGATTCTCGCCACAAACTTTGACCGACTGGTCTTCGTGGTCAAGTTGGTGTAGGCGTCACGGGTAAAATTGTTGCTCCCAATGCCCTGAAGTAGGTTCAAATCCTGCCTAAGAGCGCATACATTTCTCTAATAAGATTTCTCGAACATTAAAGCTGGTAATGGCTCTTGGGCTGTGTATTAGATTAACATTAGTACTGACCGACATTTTTTTTTCTTGAAGGATAGCAATCTTCATGGCCTGAAGATTGCGTTCAAATATGAAACCGACTGTCGGCATTCGGTCTTACCTTCTGTCTATATTTTTATATTTACATGCGGTCTATACGTTGAACACCTTTTACCCATTGATAAAGCAAATTTTGAATTACCTTAATGGTTATTGATCCCTAACACACAATTTCGTCTCCCGGCCTGAGCGTTCGAGAGGGAAATATATGGGCTCTTCGGCAGGATTTGAACAGGACTCAGGGCAATGGGGGCTATCGTTTTACCCGTCACGCCTTCATCAACGTGGCCACGTGCATGCGTTACGCGTTCTTTCTTTTACTAAGCGAAACAGATTCCCTTAGGCTTCTTAAATTTTTAACTAACGTTATTCTTCTTATTGTAGTCATTGGAGGTCGTCTACGTTACAAATTAAATAGAAGGATAGACTTGACTTCCTAACATTGGGTAGAAATCTAAGAGAAATAAATGTCCGAATTCAAAATCATGGAGAAGGCTATAGGAAACCACTTCCCTACCTTTTTTGTTTATGTTTTTCTTAAAAATGTCATAGCTCCCCAGTAAATGAAATTAGAACAAATAAGCGTATAGCGATATATTTTTGACTGAGGTTCTCGCAAATGAATATATTTATTTGGGAACGTAATAAAATTCGTATCTGCTTATAGGCCGTTTAATGAGGAGTAAATTGTAAATGAGCCGTTGACCCTGGGTATAGGGAAAACTGGCACTGAGGCGGTGCAAATGAAATATCTCTATTGCAGTGGACGACCAGGGTTTAATAAATAAATTAGGCGGTAAATACCATATATACTCTTGTATGAGTCGATTTCATGTAGAGTGCAACCTCTAAATTCTTTCTGAATTTTAACCAATCCAGATAAAACAATGCCTGTTTATAGTGCAGTCAGTCACCAAAAAGTCATAATTTTTTACCTATTCAAAATAAAAAAAAAACCGTCTATAATGCGACACCCCTTATTTTTCGGCGCCATCAATGTTCATAAAAACTCGTACTATACTCAAATATATACGGTATATACTCGAGAAATATGAACTCTAATTGTACATTTCCACTTATCCGCATAAAGGAAAAAAGAATGAATAAATAATGGGCGGCACTAGAAACAAAGCATTGTAAAGAGTTTAAATTCGTTCAGTCTTCTCGTGTGTGGGTGTGCGCGCATGGACGTGACTAAATCATCATCTTCATCGGGCCGATGGGTTCCAAGATTCGGGCAGAATGCATTTACTGGTTCTCGGTACACTTTAAGAGAACAAAGCAAGAATCCTGACAGCGCTTCTCTCTCTCTCTCTCCCTCTCTCTCTCTCTCTCTCTCTCTCTCTCTCTCTCTCTATATATATATATATATATATATATATATATGACTTAAAAGATGGTTTCTGCAGCAACAACACCGTATGAGCCAAGAAAAGCGCTGTCAGGATTCTTGCTTGATTCTCTGAAAATGTAGCCAGAGCAAGTAAATGCAAAGCCATCGGCCCGATGAATATATATATATATATATATATATATATATATATATATATATATATATACACACACACACACATATATATATATATATATATATATATATATATATATATATATATATATATACATGCATACACACACACATATATATACATATATATACTCACACACACGCATATAGAAGAACGTGTGGCGCAATGAGTTGAAAAGAGGAAAGAATTGTAAACGTATGTAGGTGAATGTCTTCTTGTGAGAGTTTATGATTATGTGTATCTTTGTGCTCGTTTGTGTGTGTGTCTGTGTGCATGCGTGCGCTTGTGTGTGTGTGTGTGCACGCATGTTTGTGTGTGTGTGTGTGTGTGCACACGCATGTTTTTGTGTGCGTGCACATGCGTGTGTGTCTGTGCACATGTGTCTGTGCGCACGTATGTCTCCTCATGTGTCTGCTCTTGCGCATGTGTGTGTATTGTTGCTCATGGTTTGTCTATCTCTGCGAATGTTTGCACGTGTCGTGGGCGGAGACAACTTGCACATCGATAACATCAAGGGGAGGAATTTTCTATCCATGGGAAAAATCTTTTCGTCAATAATTTGCTCCTCTCGGCGTCCGAACAGCCTTCAAACTAGAACTAGGAAAAATTTGAACCCAGCCACATTCAGCGTTAGAGAAATTTGAACCCAGCCACATTCAGCGTTAGAGAAAAAAATGTTAAAAATATGAAAAAAAAAATTACTTTTTTGCACGACATCCGATACCACATTGCAGAAATGTGAGCGACGATTTAAATCAGAATAATTTACTTTATATAAAAATAGGAAATATCTGAAAGTCATAGATTATATTTCTGATTTCCCCAATAATTATTTTTCGCATTACACACACACATACACACACTGATATATCTTTAATTTAAAGAAAAACAGACCACTTTAAGGTTCTATTCTTATAATTTTTTTCACCAGAGTTTCTTTTTCCCTGGATCCTCAGACCTCACTTCCAAGGATGAAAAAATGAATTTAAACCTAACATTTTGAAGGGCAGTATTAAGTTTATGTAAGGTGATATAGAGAGTTGTGAGAGACAGACATGGTCGAAATTAGAGAGGGAAGGGAGAGATAAAAATGCTTTTAAATTTATTTTTATTACAATACATAATAGTGAGAAGCGGTGGGGTAATGATATAAAAAGAAAAAGAGAAAAAAAAAGAGGAAATAAAGATGTAAGAAATAAGACTTAGGGTTTTGAAGGAAGGAGAGGGGGATATAAATTTGGAGGGGGAAATTAACGTATGAGGGCATATATCGGCCCATCTGGAAAAATTGCGTATGCATGTGTGTGTGTGTGTATACATATGTGTGTGCGTATACATATATGGGTGTGTGTATGTATGTGTATGTGTGTATACGTATGGATGTGTATATATATATATATGTGCGTACGAGTATATATGGGTATGCAGATGTCCTTGTGTGTGTATATATATATATATATATGTAAGTATAAGTATACATGGAGACAAGTATGGAGACATGTGGATGTGCGTTCTCTCTGGAGGGTTATATGTGTAAAGATGGAAATATACATATATCGTTTCGTGGGAATGTGTGTGTAGGAACTCATAGACATATAAGACGATATAGATATGTGGTTACAAATAGGGGGTTGAGACATGTGTAGATAAGAAAATTTAAAAGAAGGGCCTAAAAACAACCACGAGTTTACTTAATGAACAAAAATCAAAAACAATCACAGGTTCACTTAATGAACAAAAAGCAAACGAATAAATGTCAACCTAACAAGCTATAAGATAAAAGCTTTAGTCGAAAAAGTACTAAGTATAAATTGGATTACTCTTTCAATGTTCTGCCTATAGATCTTTCCAATCGACTGCTTCATGGGAAATACCCAAAACTCCACCGAATTTCAAATTAATTTCTTCGTAGATTGTTTTTAAAATTTTAGATATTTATCAAACCTTAACCTCCCAAATATGCACGTTAAAGTAACGCGAACTGAGAGCGTCTAGGAATTTGAATGAAACCTGTCGGATAATTTATTGGGGCTGTTATAACGCGTCTTCCTCAATGTAGCCTTTATCGCCCACCCCTTAACCACCTTTATCTAGAGACGAGACGCGTTAGATTGGAGCAACATCCAGCCGACACAGTGGGGTTAAAATAGAAAACTAAAATGATACATATGACACACTCACATCCTCTCTCCCACATCACTTCCTCACTTCGTTAACTTTGCGTATATTTGATGAGGTCCGTAAAAAAACCTGTGAATTTTCTTTTCATTCTTCATTTCAGCTTTTGGAAGTAAAGTCTGATGATCCAGAACCCTGTTAAAGGGGTTATGGTGAAATAGCTTATTACATGGAATCGTAACGTGGTCTGTCTTTTATTCAAACATATATGCTCTGAATCTTACATTGAGCTCTCTGGATATCATCCTCCTCAGGTCTACCCATACGGATTACCTAAATATATATATATATATATATATATATATATATATATATATATATATATATATATATATATATATATATGTTAGCTCTATCTCTGATATTGAGCGCTTTCTAATAAGTACCATATATAATATATAAATAATTATACATACTTATATTTATTTATATTTATATACACTTTTCACACACACACACACACACACACACACACACACACACACACACACACACACACACACACACATATATATATATATATATGCATACATACTCATACATATATTCATACACAACACATACATATTTACGTAAATATATATAAGCATATACCCGTATAAATATACAAATACATATACAAACACATTCAAATGTATCGATACATATACATATATATATACAGAATTTTACATACACTCTCACACACACACACACACACACATATATATATATATATATATATATATATATTTTACATACATATATACATATTTACATACGCATTTTGAATTTTACAGTTAACGTTAAATAATGATTTAAGTTTTTAATTTCTAATAAAAAGATTACTAATTTCAACATTTTTAATAATGGTTAAGGAGTAATATTTCTTAATTAAATCTAAGTGATCAATTTAATTTGAAACTAATTCTAGATGAATAATGTTTCTAAGTCTTCAATTCTAATTAGAAACTATATCAAGATGAAGTAAGATTAGAAGGTAATAAATAAATTATCATCTTAACATTTAATCTATGTATATACATAAACATAGGCGCATATATACATGTATATGCACAAAACTATATCTTATACATATATTCATACACACCACACATATTTCCTTAAATATATATATATATATATATATATATATATATATATACACGTATGCATATACAAATGCATAAACAACCACACACAGATGTATCGATACACATACATGTATATACATAACATTTTATATATGCACACTTATATATATATATATATATATATATATATATATATATATATATATATATATAGATAGATAGATATTTGCACGCATCCAAATATATATATATATTTATACACATATACAGATCTATACAAATAGACACATATATACACATGCATACACATATACACAACCTTATATGTTCATATATGCACCTGCACACATACGCACATACATGCATACGTGCTCGCGCGTTCATACGTGCTTCCTCACATCTAAATATAAGCCAGTAAGTACTTCCGTATCTAAATATCTACATATAAATATACCAACATATGTATATGTATATAATTATCATATGGATACCTATAAATACTAGGCTAAATGTAAGGGTGTATATCAATGCCCATATGCCAATATGCAACTGCATATATATTATAACTGATAGTGTTTATATAGAGGGACATCGGGTATTGTTCCAAATATTGTTAATTTAGACATTCAGAATTTCAATGGACAAGGGTTTTTTTTATATGTAGTTACTTATATCGAGAAGATTTCTGTGTCTGCATTTAAAGATCATCTCATTGTGTTTGTTGATTAAATCTTCAGGATCATTATGCTTGATTATTTGGATTTTCTCTTTTACACAGAGATCACATCGGTATCTGAAGTTTTGGGAGTTCTCCATTTCACCTGATCCCAATAGTATTTTGATAGTGCTGTTTGGCGTCTTTGGGATTCATTTGTGAAGGAATGACGATGGTTGTAGAAGCGCTGTTTCCAATTCTCCGCATATATTCCTATATAGATCTTTTCTTTTTGTTTTACTTTTTCCTTGGTGTAGATTGTGGCTTCGTATAGCACGTTTTCCATCATGCAAATCTTCCTGGACAATCAGATCTTACTCTGCAATTACAGGTTGAATTCTTTTTTTGTAAGTTATCAGCATTAAAATCTTTTTGTAACTAGTTAGTGTGAAAATCCCTAACGTTTTTTTACTATTGTGAGAATTTATAATTTTCTCCACATTGTTCATGCATGAGAAACTAGTTTTTTGATTCATTTTATTAAACATGTTGTTCAGTAGCTTATCTTTACTAAAAAGCTTATCTATTATCTTTAGGAAGTATTTCCTTATATTGATGTTTGATAGTTTACAGAATGGAGGGTTGAATCATATAACCTTCCTATGTCTATTTTTGGACGTAATGGACGTGTTATTCGTTGGTTCATCTATATAATTTAATGTTTGTTTGTAGTTACATCTTAATAAGACATGATTAAATCTAAATTTATTTTGATTAAAAATTATTTCGCTTGAAGACAGATTGTTTATTCTGGCATTGACTGTTTTGGAATTTGGTTTATAATAGCTTTAGGGTCGTTCGAGTTAATATGTATGTAGATGGGAGATTGGTTTTCATTTTGGAAGGTTTGTAAGTGTTATTGCAGGAATTAAATGCAACTTCAAGGAAATTATATATATATATATATATATATATATAATTATTTTTTTATAAAAAAATATAAAATAAATATGTTATAAAATCACTACAAAAATAGCCATTTTGTTTTAACACCCTCGGTGTCTTATCAAGTGATTATGTTGTAGATAAAATAAATGTTTTTAAAAGTTTCAAATTAATTAACGATCCTTCGCCAAGGGAAAACATTGTTACAAAAGCTAGAATGACCAATCAAAACCCATGTATAGGAAGATTCAAAAGCTTGACAACGAAATCATGTTATAATAGCTAATCAGATCTTTAAAATACGAGTAACATTAAAAAGAATTTATTCTAACCAATAATTATTCAATCATATGATAAAATTTGATATTAAAATTAAAAACTGCCAATTTTAAAATCCAAATTTAATCACTATTAAGTTTAAAAACTATAAAATTACTGAGAAGAAAAGAAAAAATACATATGTCATTCAATTTATTTCTTCGTTGAAATTACGTTAGAACAGGCGTAACAATATCCGGTCATTGGACATTACATGTATATATATATTAATCTAAGGTGTGGGAATGGGGTCTTAAACTCACGCGCAAAACAACAAAAACACAATCAGATTACAATACATAAGCACCCAGACATATTTAGATATATATACACACAAAAAAGCGACAAGACAGGAACATCACTACAACCCTTTATTAAAAATGGAAACGGGGAAACCAACACCTACACACACACACACACACACACACACACACACACACAATTAAAAGTAAATGCATTCTCCATACACATAGACACCGATAAATACATGTACACATGTGGCACCATTTACCGAGGCAGAAAAAGAAAAGAAGAAAAAAAAAAGAGGCATGACCCAAAACGTGGATGATAAGCAGAACACCACGGCTAAGAGACAATGGTTAAAGGATATTTTGATAAGTAACAAATGGCGAAAGAGTGTCATTACAATGACAGGGAAATTCTGAGTTGATAAAGGAATCGGGTGTGTTTTGGCGACGGCTGTATTATCTGTGATGCGTAAACAAACTGCTGGCCAAAGAAAAATCCAAATGAAAATGTTAAGTGACGGAAAACAGGTGGACAAAAGGGCTTTGTATAGATATGAAAAATTTGTGTCAAAAGCCGCACACGATGTGTCCACTGACCGATTTCTTTCGATGGAACATCTTTAGCCTGCAATAATAAAATTATGTTATCAGAAATATGTACCGAAAGAAAATGAATGGGAACTTAGAAATGTTCTTTTCGGGGCGACGTCTGGTCGTGTTAGAAAGACCATCCATTCTGATAATTAGCGATAAGATGACTGACGAAGCCCAGGTGTAGAACAAGAGTTATGACCACCGTCGTTTGCGGCTAGAGAAAATGATAACTGAGATTAAGAGGAAGAAAAGGAAAAGAAAAGATTTTTTTTTTTAGTTAAGCAATAAATTTTTTTTTTCTGAAACAAAGCCGCGGATTCGTCCACGCCCGACTAGGACACCATTGGTCGAGTGATGATCACGTGACGCACGAAGGAGGCTGTCGCCGCCCATCCAGAGGATAGGTATGAGAAGCTGCTACGAAGAAGTGGGGAGGGCAGCTCACGCCCCTCTGAAGTATGGTGAGAAGGTGGGAGTAAGAAAAGGCTCCCAAAAATGGAAAAGAGTGGAAAATACCTAACCAGAAATAAAATAGGTGGATATGTATTTATAATTATCGAGGAACCCCCGACGCCGACAAACCCACCCCATATAAGCGAAGGCGCAGCGAGCAGAAATCAGTTGAGTTCCAGTTCAGCAGAGTGGAGTTGCAGCAGAGAGTTCGAAGCTCGCAGTGGAAGTTGGTTCCGCCTCGCAGATAGTTGACTTGAAAGATTCACGCACATTCCGGACTCCTCTTCAATCCAAGAACAATTATTTTGAAGAGTGACTTAGATCCAGACCACCAAAATAAGTTTTTTTTTCGACTTTCGTCCGAAGACACATCGAAAAACCAATTTCTTAAAGAGCAAACAACTTGAAGCGTTAAAACTCGCCTAACGGAAAACAACGTGTCACAATCCATAGAACTGGTCGGGAGATAGACGCAGTCCTATGTATCGAACAACTAGACATAAAGTTTGTTATTTTTTTCTTTGATACCTTGAACTTTTGAGTTTTCATTTTATTTTCTTTTATGCATATTTGTGTGGTGTCACCCCCTTTGAACCCGATTTGCATTACGGCCCCAACTACTGACTGATCTCGTCTGCCTAAGATCAATTCACAACGTGGGTAGGCAGACTGGAGATCAATGCAGTTACTTTGGTAACCAGACGTTGGAAGCGAGTTGGGAACGACAGGGCTGATATCAAATCTAACCACAAAGGAGCGTTCGGTAGACAAGGTCGAATTTACTGCTTATAAACTTCAATCTTCCATGAATCTCGTACATTCATAACTGCTCTGGCGTATCAAATGTAAACAAATGACGTCATATATTAAGAAATGGACAAAGTCCGACAATTTATTTATTAAAGACATATTCCTCCCGGCCTGAAGGCAGAGAGTTCAACCGATCGCCCGACTTCGGATTGAACTCCCTGCTTTCTCCTGAGGCGCAGTATTTATTACGTATGGAATAGTCCATTATGTTATTATGAGTGAGGTCCCATAACAGATAGATAGAAAAATGGATAAATAGATAGGATTATAATACAAATAAAATTCGTCTCTTTAGATAGTGGTGTAAATAATTATACTGCAAAACATATGCATATATATATATATATATATATATATATATATATATATATATATATATATATATACTTATCTCACTCTCTCTTTCACTATCTCGCTTTTTCTCTCTCTCTTTCTCTCTCTCTCTCTCTCTGTATATATATTTACTGGCGGACACTTTCAAATACTCCCACACGGTTTCGAGTGGTTTCACAAGGCAGCATGACACATTAATGAGGCGTTTCTGCATTATTAATGTTTGCTGCAAAATGAGAAAAGAAAAACACATTTTTTTAGGTAGCCCAACTGCTAAAAATTCTAGGTATTGAGATGAGGGGAACTTTCAGGGCAAGGAAGCGCCCCCCCGCCTATCCATTTTTCATTGTATATGCCAGCTACTGCATCGCGAACACTATAACTAAAATGTAGTGAAGCTCTGTCAAGCGTGAACCACCATTGTCTTCATATTAGTTATAGTTATATCCTTTTGCAGATTTGAAATGTGTTCGAAACAGTCCCTGCAGACAGCTCATGTAAAACGTGCTGGGAGAACATATGAACCTACCAGACTGTCACCTACAATTGTACTATGAGGATTCCGATCTCTTCACAAATGGTGGTAGTGTTAATTTGTTTTTCCATCTCTTCTAAATAGATAAACATATATATTTACACTGTATGTCGGAATAAACAGTACATCATCAAATGTTAAACGACCAACTCCAAAGAGCCTAACGGTGAAACAAGCCGATGATAATTACAACAGATCTCAATGCTTCAGTCAGCGGTTGAAGATTGTTACCCATTATGGACATGCTACAGAAGGTGTTGCTCAAAATTATAACAGCGACAGTCTGTTGCATTTTCATAATTGCATTCTGCATGCTTCATTCCAAATGTACCGTAGAGGAAGGTCCTGAAAATAGTTGTGTAGATAACTTCCTGGTAAGATCCGCTTTAAACAAATTCACGCCAACGGCACTTTCCTCTTCTCTGATTTTATTTGGCCTACAACCAACTGCTGAAAAACGTAAACGGTGATAGCGAATGGATGGCGGGAGAAGAATTTGGGAAAACTGGTAGCTTCTAGTCGTGAACCTCCACATTGTCCTTGAATGTAGTTATCAACAATGTTATATTAAAGAAAGCTGGGCGCCTCAAGGCGGTGTAATGGTTAGCAAGCTTGTCTCGCAAAAACAATTACAACTGACTAGCGAGTTCGATCCTCACTGGTTGCCCCATACTTTCGGTCTTGTGCCACATCTAAGCTAAACTTAGAAAATCAAAATAGGTTACCTCGGAGGTGTAATGGTTAGCAAGCTTGTTTCGCTAAAACAATTACGACTATTTAGGGAGTTCGATCCTTACTGGGCTTCTCGAACTTTCGGCCGTGTGACACATCTAAGCTACGCTTGGAAAATCTCTATAAGTGAATTCATTGGGAACCTCGATGCGGTGTAATAGTTAGTAAGCTTGGCTCGCTAAAACAATTACGACTGAGTAGCGAGTTCGATCCTCACTGGGTGACCCCTAATTTCGGCCTTGTGCCACATCTAAGCTACCCTTGGAAAATTACTTTAATAAAGAAAGCGATCAGCAAAGAAAAAATTAAATTCTTGGATAAGGTATAAAGCCAAAGGATACGGAGTCTTAACCAACAAAAAAACCGTTCTACATTTTTATGTATATTAGCATTATCGAACAACGTATTTACTGTTTTCGTCTACTACGTCCGTGGATATACAGGCTTTTAATGAATGGAGGCTCGGAAGTGGAATCAAATTGATAGCTGATCTAAAAAAAATTACCTACACTCTAGTTTTTTTTGTTTTTTTTTTAACTGGGGAAGGAGATGGTAAATTAAATTTAACACCTCCAAAACAAAACTTTTCACTTTTAATCTTCTCGGAGATCAACCTTTTGGCTTCCAACACACATTCATTGCGCTAGAAGAATGACTCATTGCGCCTCGTCACGCTAACGTTTTGGATAAGATATAACAAAACAGGGAGCTAAGTTCGATTTTCAGTAGAGTTACTTATATTCAGTTACTCGAAAAAAAAACATGGTAAAGATAATATTCAGTCTCACCCGGCTATGGATTAAATAGTAGGACTTGTATCAAATAACATTATTGTTATTGTTGTAATGCGGGTTCTGATAAAACTCTGTTAAAACGACCGAGTCAGTAATAACATCTTCATCACTTCATTGAACTTCACCAATACTTTGATTGGTGTAGTTCATAATCTTGTCAAATAGCTGAATTCTTGATGCTTCGCTAGGGCTATCAAGGGTGTTTTTTATCAATGACACCATCACTAAATGGATTGCCAACCAAGGCTCAGAGACTCCATTCACCTCATCTAAGAGCAGGTTTGAATTCAGAGTTTTCCTTCTCCTAGACCAGTTGCCATCCAAGGCTATAGAACCCGGTCCGTCCTGCTATTTACCCATAGCTGGAGGGAGAAGAAAGAGGATTCACACCTTTCCCAAGGGTGTTAGCACGTAAGTGAATGTAATGGATTCGACTGGAATTCCAACTCGGCTCTCCGATTCTTCAATCCAAGCCGCTATACATTACTCACCTAGTCTTGTCTTCTTTCTTCTCTATAATTATCCAGGACTACTTATCATGAATTGATCAGTTTATTCATGATAGTAAGGGAGTAACTGGCTCTTATCGCAACAGTTATTATCCAAAAACATCGTTAATGCAGTATTCCCTCCCATTAAAAAAAAACAACAACAACAACAAAAAAAAAATCTGAACATACATCAAAATAACAATAGAACATAAATGTCTCAGATGACCACTTGGGGGGTCACCAGTTTTCTAAAGTTTCATTCTGTTGTGTCATGACTAAGATGAGACAAACTGAGCGATGGTATGGTTAGCGGAATCTGACATTTAATTTCACTCCTGCGAAGACAGTTGGGATAAATGCTGCGCTTACAGTGTATTGTCAATTCCAGTGAGAGGTACTAGCATTTAACAGGGATCCAGTTTCATGCAATGTTCCTCTTCGGTGGTGTTTACCGTTTTGGCAAGTGGAAAACCGTGGTAAATCATATCCTTGCTATTTTTGCTAAAGACAACACCTAGAGATATTTAACTTGTTTATCATTTTGTTAAATTACCTATACACCCCATTTTTTATTTCTTAGAAAATGGCATTTTCTAGTTTGCATAAATTATTAAGTTGGAGCAAAAATAATGACGTAATAATGTCGTTTTTTGACGTTAAAAAATACGTTAAAACGACATTATTACGTCATTATTTTTGCACCAACCTAATATATAACCATTTAAATTTTCTCTAGTTTATATCTGGTGCCGTTAGCTGCCAATCTGCGAGTCATGACCCATTTATAAAAATGGTGACAACATTTAGAGATATTTCCTACCTAGGATCGTACCCCCATCTTTAATTTTCTACAATGGGACCATGTTAAATGCCCTCTCTGACCAATAATTGTTGCTGATATACACATTCTTTATACATTTCCGCATCCATATTAGTTGTAAAGCCAAATCTTTAGTGAATAAGGCTGTGATTTTTTGGCATTTCATATTATGGGAGAATAATATGTAAAAAGTGCGTATATCAGACATGCTGGGTAAATGAATAACGAAATGGAAAAATAGAAAAAAAATCTATAATGAATTTTGTTTTACAAAAAGACTTCTGCAGACTATATGTTTCTATTGACGGAATAATTTCTATATAAGGGAGAAAAAACAAATTGATGAGACATAGAGAGGGAAAAACGAATCGATGTGAACATTCCTATATAGAGGGTAAAGTATCGATCGTATAAAAGGGGAGGTAATGAAGTGATGGGATAATTCCTAACAAAAAGTTGACAAAGAAGCGAGAGTAAAATTCATATAAAGAGGGAGGCACGAATTGATGGGATAATTCATATATCGTTGCAGGTAAGGAATTGATGGAATAATTCGTATATAGAGGTAGGAAACGAAGTGATGGGCTAATTCATAAAAAGGGTGTAAAATTCGATAATTCATATATAGGGAGATGTAAAAAAATGACAATATAATTTATAAAAAAGTAAGGCAACGGATTTATGATATAAGATTAAGAATCGATAGTATAATTCATATATAATATAGATAACGATAGTATAATTGATAGGACAATTCATAAAAAGGGAATGTCGAATCGATAGAATAATTCATATATAGTGGAATAACGATAGTATAATTGATAGGACAATTCATAAAAAGGGAGTGAAAGATCGATAGTATAATTCATATATATGAGATGTAACGAATTGATGGGATAATTCTTATATAGGAGAGGTAAAGAATTGACATGATAATTCATATATAGGTGGAGGTACTGAATTGATGTGATAATTTATGAAAAAGGTGTAGTAAGGAACTGATGAGATATGTAATAAAATTACAAACATCGGTTATTCACTAGATGTATAGGGTACCCCATAATAAACAGGAAATTTTAGATTTAGTATATGACGAAAAAATTAGATAACATAGAAAAAATATAACTATATATTTTATTATATGAATGAACTAAAAAAATAACTAACATATACATTTGAAAACTATTTGTTGTTCCAGGATAGTGCAGTTATCAAATTTTCAACTCGAAGTGGTTGTTCATTTTTAGAAAGAACATCCAACTTGGGGACTAAAAAAAAAAATGACAAGAATTTTGCATTAGTTTGTACACAACATCTAGTATTTGTGTTTTTGCTGTTTTAAGATAATAAATTACCATCCTTTGCTTTTGTTTTTAAAGAAAACTGTAACAAAATTTCCAACAATTAAATAAACTGTACCAAGGTTCCTGTTTTTGTGAGGTGCCCTGTATTTCGTTCGATAACTCTATATACATTTGCTACCATTAATAAAAACGTTAGTCACACTGAAGAAGTTCTTTTGCAGGGAGGAAACGTGTTGAAGCTTAAATAAGCATGGAATAATACAACACAAAATGTACGTTAACAAAATGTATTGAAACAAAGAATAGGTACACAATATTTACAGTTAGTTTGGTATATTCTTGGGAAGACTGTTCCTGCATAATGGGTTGACTAAATGCGCAGTCGGGCAGAGTCTCTGGATTCAATTTCTTAATCTCTACTATCTTCCCCGTCTTCCGGTACCAACCCATATTTATATGGTCGGTAGTCCGCTTATGTAAATTAGGTGTATCATACACAACAAAACGTATCATACATTTTTCAACTATTTTGTTATTCAATTAACCATTTCATCTTTTCGGACCACTACTCTTTCTTTTAGGACCGCTTTTCTTCAGCACAGGTTTACACATACAAATTCTTTCTTATATATTAACATTTTTTGCTTCCCTATAGTCCGCTATCTTTTCTACAGCTTCATTACTGTATGTTCCTATATAATTTTCGCTTTCTTAGCAAAGAAATGCTCCAGGCAATTTCAGGGCAACTGGGAGATTTTTCCGCTAATAATATACTTTAGTCAACAAACTAGATATTGACCTGATGAGAAAATATTTATTATAGACGGAAAACGAAGGAAAATCCTATAACAATGTTTACCAGTATTGAAGAAACATACATTTATTCGTTCATTTAATGTCACTTGTTCGATATTAAATTATTCCAGATGAATTCTTTTCATCAATCGATGTTTCATTTGAATATAGTACTTCACATATTGAACTCATTATATATATATATATATATATATATATATATATATATATATATATATATAGAGAGAGAGAGAGAGAGAGAGAGAGAGAGAGAGAGAAAAAGAGAGAGAGTTTACAAAAGTCAACATTTGATAAAAAAAATATTTGTCAAAACGAACGACTAAATTAAGAGAGGTCTCAATACAATTTTCAAAATAACGATGACGTAGCCCAACTTAAGACATTCGATTTGAAACACCAACATTTACGCTGCCACGGTTTCTACCAGAGCGGTATATATATATATATATATATATATATATATATATATATATATATATATATATATATTTCGAAAAAAACCTCGAATTTTTGATTTGCCAATAATCAAATCAATCTCGAGGAAAAAAGTTTTTAAAAAAGAAAGAGCTCGAAACATGAAAGTCTGTTGAAAAAAATCGCACAGATGCAGGTTTGAAGCTCAAAGTAAAACCCCGACACGAGTAAACAACTAACTAACAAAAGAGCTCAATACAACCGTAGAGCAGCCATAGATAAACCTAGTGAGCCAGACAAACCTACCTAGGTTTCACCTAAACGGATCGTCAGGGAAAGTCGGCCGTTTAGGTGAAACCTAGGAGGGTTGTCTGGCTCACTATGTTTATCTATCTATCTATCTATCTATCTATCTATCTATCTATCTATATATATATATATATATATATATATATATATATATATATATATATATATATATTAGCATATCAGTCGATGCAAATGACCTGAACAAAAACATACGCAAGCTGGAATGTCTTAGGAACTACATAAGGCTAGATAACTATGTGTGGAAGTTAAAAGAAATTTTTTAAGAAGCGAAACCTTACAACAACCATAATGACATTTGCAACTAAGGCCAAGACGAAATATAAGCAATAATGACAATTCCGGATCTAAAAAATCTATTGAATCAGAGGTCCGAGATTATGAGCCGTTGCATTCATACAAAAAAATCCTCTTAATTTCTTATGAGGCTGGATAAAAATATTTAATTACTATTAAACCTACACCGCTACATATACAGCACTTTCTTTCCTCCTCTTCCTTCATTTTTTTACTCCTTCTCCTTCGCATCCTCCTCATCCTTTCCTATCACACCAAACGTCGTGCGTTTGTTTATTTTTTAAAATAATTAAGCGTCCATTAATATTGTATTTAAAAACATAAAACGATGGGAAATTAATTCATAAAAGACCACCAGACGATACCAAAAGGTTGAAATCAAGGTATCGACTGATGTCCCGTTTTTTTTTTTTATTTAAAATCTCTACATGTTAAATTTTTATTTTTCACATGTATATTGACTACTTTTATTCTTACCGTTTCCTTGTATAATCCAACTCTGACCATTAACTTATTCAGTATATATATATATATATATATATATATATATATATATATATATATATATATATATCAGTATAAAGTTGAACATTGAAGTCAACACTCAGAGGCAGCAGACTGCTTCATGCTAGACGCAATCGACAGGCTGTGAGTGTTGGGTTTTTCTCGACTATTTATGTATATATGGGACAGTGATGCATTGTGGGCAGTTCATTTTGGCGGGAGTGGCTTATTTATTTAGGTTAATTTATGTTACTTTTTTTATTTGTTTTAATTTTTTTATTTTATATATTTTTTATTCTTTTCAGTTTTCGATGTTTTATTACCGCAGTAAAAGAAAATAGGGAATTTGCTTAGTTCGCTTATTTAATAATTTGTTTTGGTCAGGAAAGATAACGCTATTTATGGGTCTATTTTTTTTGATTGATTGATGTAGTGTATTCTGTTCTTTTGGCGGGAGAGGTGCAGTTTTTAATTTGTTTATTATTTTATTTGGGTTATTAAATTTACTTGTTTTTGCTTATTTTTTGTAATCGTTCTCACGGTTATTTTAGCGGGAGCTGTTTGGGAATTTGTTTATATGGATTAATTTATTTTACTTGTATTTCTCGTTTTTATTTTGTATGTTTTTATTTACTCTTTTCCGTATTCGATTTTTAAGTAACGTAGTAATTTTTTTATCGTTATATAGCACTTATAGCTATTTTTTGTCCAATTTTCTGGATTGATTGTTGTAGTCTATTCTATCGGTTATTTTGGCAGGATTGGTTTCCTTAATTTGTTTAATATTTACTTTATTTATTTGGATTGATTATTTTTACTTGTTTTTTTATGTATCTATTTTCGTTAATTCTATTTCGTCTATTCTAACGGGAGCTTTGTATATATATATATATATATATATATATATATATATATATATATATATATATATATATATAAAGACATTTTTATATTTATATGTTCTTTTATAGATACAAATATTTAAGTAAATGTTCTGTTTATAATAAACAGTATTAATCAACATTTACTGACCTGAATATCCGAGAAATTGTCATAGAAAATATGCGTCCTCCAACAGGAATTGAACCTGTATCCTATATGGAACCGTCATATAGCCTGACATGATTTTACTGTTTTCGCCACAGGAGAGCGTTTCGGTTAGCAAGGTTGATTTTACTGTTTTTAAAAAAAATATTTTACATGATTTTCTCATGTACATTTTTTTTTATCCAGACTCATATGTGCTTAAGAAGAATTTTCTAATATGTAAGCAAGGACTCAAGACTTCGGGTTTCTGGTTCAAAAGGTTCTTTGGAAATATCATAATTGATATTTTTTTCTGTTGGCAGACGTTGGAAATATTGTTGTGATTGTTGTAAGTTTTTGCTTTTTTAAAATTTTCCACCTTACAATTGGATCACTGTTGTTTTTTTTCTTTTAAATTCCACACATTGTCACCAATTTAGTAGGGTACTTAAGATTTGCTAGCTTAAATGACAACCTATGATTGTACCATCTACGTTTGAAAGTACCTTCTGTCCATCGTATGTATGTTTTATTAAAATAAAAAGTACATTATCCCCCCACTAATAGATTTATAATACCCTTGCTTTTCTTCTCTTCCCCCTTCTTCTTCTCATTCCTTCTTCACATCCTCCTCCTCCCTTTCTATTACACCCAACACCTAAAAATCCATAGTCAGTAATAAATTTATTTCGCTGAATATAACCATATTCCTCTCATCAGACCAACTCCATTTTATCTACATGTGTAGCTGCGTCAGCAATAAACAAAGTTCATCCGACGATGTTCTAAAGGATGAAACGTATCACACAAAACTTTTGTCCATTTCATCATACATCTTTCTTCTAAAACTGTTCTTAATATATAAAAATTTATATATTATTATCCCATATATAATGAGAATAATGTTATATATGTTTATATATCAACAACAGCATGGGATATACCTACTAACAAAAATGGTATAAAGAAAAAGAAATAAATCTCTAAGTGAATTTGGCTAGATAAAATCCAATCATCCACCTTCAGTAATCAAACAGATACCAAATTTGAATAACCCCAGGCTTTCCAACAATTCTTCTAATGAAAACATATTTAGGAAGCTAAAAAAAGACTACGAAACAGCCCTAAATATAGTGGATTCCTGGCAACATTCACGTACACGTAATCTTGTATTTATAAGACGCTGGCTTTTTAATCCAAAGCTGTATCCGAATATCTGCTGTGTCTTATATACTTGTTAGAAGTCATTCCCATTTTTTCCAGGACGCTAAACAGAAAAAAAATGGGTCAGAACAGATTTACTAGTTCATCGGAGAGATAATATATATTTAATGGCGTATTGCAACAGAGGGGAAAAAAATCTTTCATAATGTTTCTCTAAGGCGCGTAGGGGTTCGTAGGTTTTGCGAGTTTTGTTGAATCTAGACACCGACATGAGTTTAAAAATCATTCAAATGTAAAAAAAAAACATAATTAAGATAAAAAAAAGTACAAAATGATGCATAATTTCAGGACAGAAATCATCATAGCAATATTTTTTATTGAAAAGCAGTCACTGATCATTTAACAATAAACAACCAATGGCTAGTGAGATCGTAATGACAGAAATTATCATAACATTTTTTTATTGTAAAGCTGTCACTATTTAACAATAAGCAACCAATGGCTAGCGAGATTGTAATGAGAGAAATCATCATAGCAATTTTTTTTATTGAAAAGCAGTCACTGACTGTTTAAAAATAAATAACCAATGACTGGCGAGATTGTAATGCTTAAGAATCACAAAAATAAACAAAATATACCCTTTCATTTTTATTTTTTGCTTTTTTTCTCTTCCGTTTTTAGAAGTGTAGGTCATTATTTTTTTTTCTTAAATATCTGGTGCGTTTTATACATGAAAATAAGCTATTCTTCACTTCTCATCTTTTTTTAAGATCACCTTATAAGTCTGTACACAAAGGATTCGGACACACAAACAGAAACAAACACAACACACACAAACACACACACACACACACATATATATATATATATATATATATATATATATATATATATATATATATATATACCTTTATGCAAATTAATCGAAACAAAACAGATAATTCCGTTATTACTTACTTTCTTGACGCAGTCGAAGTCGTTACTGACAGATTGACCATAGATTCTCGATTGCATTTAAACTAGGAGAGTTTTATGGTCCAGTCTAGTATTTGATTTGGTCATTGGTAATGCTTGCCAGTGTGTTCGTACAGCGTTACAATTTTCGTACGCTTCCTTGGAGTAACGTCCATCGCAGACAATAGCCGTAGGACAAATAATCGAATGTGGAGACAGTAGTTTCGGGGCTTATTGCAAATATGCAATCATGGATGACGCAATATTTTTCAAGGTCAAACAAATTCCATCATACACTCCGGAAAAAGATTCATATTACTGCCCACCACTGCAAATGACCTAATCTGAGGAAAAAATAGAAATCGATTACACACTTTCATTCCACTAGGTCTAAAACTGAACGTATTATGAAAGAAAAGAAACTAAAGCGGTTGTGACACAGCGCGTGTTGCAGGACCACACGTACACGCGTTGCTGCACCCGCTAATTATCACGGTCAGCGTGGCAACGTGTCGAGATATGAATCACACCCAAGTAGCATGAGCTAGAATTGGAAGGTTATGTGTGTAAAAGTAAATTAAATTTTGCCTTTAATTTTTGCGTAAACTGTAAAAAATAAGTGTTTTTGATGTTTCACCTTCAAGGTTGTAATTTTTGCCAGCCAATTTGAACTCAAAACCGGCAATGAAGAATTTTCTATGAAGCAAAATAAATAAATAAATAAATAAAAAAATAAATAAAAAATAAATAAATAAAAATAAATAAAATTAATAAAAAACGGTTGAAAACAGTGGAAACGCATAAATAACATCCGATCACACACACACACATACACACACACACACACATACACATACATACACACACACACATACACACACAAACACATACATACACACATACACAGACATTCACACACATACATACATACACACATATTTTGAGAATTATAGATATAGATAATATTATTGTAATAATTTAAACTTTTTTTTTTTATTAAAGATTTATGAAAGATAGTAAATAGTAAAACGTTATGATGGATAGGAACTAGTGGTGAGCCATTGCTGTCAACAATTTGGACTCAAAATCGGCACAAGAAGAATTAACTATGGAACAAAAAATCCCACACATACACCAAAACATTCACACACACATTTTGAGAAATATAGATATAGAAGATAATTGTAACTTTTAGAAGACATTTGTAACTTTTACCAACATGCTAATTTATTTCAACCAATTCTTTGAGTTGGTTGTGTTTCGAATTAGAAAAGATTTCAGACGCGCCATCCGCCTTCTCTTTCCGTCCGCGCAACGAGGTTTTAAATCGATCGGCGTTCTACAGAAACTTTAACACACAACAGACTTGACAATAGACAAGAAAAACACTATCTTTACAGTAATTTTCATTCATTCGTTATTTTTTTTACCATTCCTGATGCAATTCTTTGCTTACTTATTTTTAAAGGAAGAAAAGAAAATTAAAAATTACCTAACCCAACACATTCGCAGAATCTATAAAAAAAAATGTTTGTTTTTTTTCGTTTATTTTGTTTTCCGGCATATCAACCTCAATGGGCTTATTTAATGCCGACAACATTTTTAGGATAGGTTCGTGTAAATAAAATACGTATTCTCTGTAAAAAAAAATCAGTTTGTAGATCAGGTTTTATTGACGTATTTTTTTAAAAGAGGATTTTAGTCGAGCGTCAATTGTATTGCTGATAATATTTTTCCATAAATATAGTGATGGTAATATTTTTTTTCCAAAAATGTATTGCTGGTAATGTTTCTTTTCAAAAATGTATTGCTAGTAATATTTTTTTCGAAAATATGTTGCTAGTAATATTAATTTCCAAAAAATGTATTTCTGGTAATATATTTTTCCTGAGAAAAAATATTGCTGGTAATATTTTTGGACGAAAACGTATTTCTGGTAATATTTTTTTAACTGAGAAAAATTATTGCTGGTAATATTTTTTGTCAAAAATGTATTTCTGGTAATATATTTTGCCTGAGAAAAAAATATTGCTGCTATGGTTGACCGCTTAGGAATATCAGGTGCTGTAAACGTGGATGTGCGGATGGAGTAGAGGATAATGGCTCGGAATTGTCAATAGGAGAACAGAGTTCCAATTACAGGATAATACGTTATATTCACTCACGAGCAAATACTACTGGGAAAAATATGAATCCATTTGTTCTCTCCTCACCTATGGGTTAATTAGTAAGACTTGTATCTCTAATTCGTTATTATCTCAAAAAAAATTATTACAGTCTAAAAATATTTTCTGGCTTTAAATAACCTGATATTAAATATTAATGTCCTACTTTTTTCCACTGTTTCAAAAATATTCTTTTCACACATGTTCAGTCCATGATATCCTCAGAATTCTTCTTTAGAAACACATTTCTGTTTCTTCTTTATCTGCGGAGAGATTATTCAGCATTTGTTGCCATATAGAAGTACCAATATCAGATAAACGTTAAATACTCTTTTCTTTGTAAGAGGAAGTTTCCTTATTTTCAAATACATTGCCCAACTTTTTGAAGGTATATTTCGCTATCTCAATTCACCTTCGGATTTCCGTCTTACACGTTACCCTCTCTGTTAAAACACTCCACAGCTATTTAAATTTATGTTCTCTCTTCACTTTGGTATCTCCAATTCAGTAAGAGAAAGAAAATACAAACAAAATTGATAATAACATAATTTACATATCTATAAGTCTACCATCCGTCCATATTTGGAATATCGATGTCACATAGAGTCCGGTGCCCATGCTATTTATCTTGAGTTCCTTGATAAGATCCAAAGAAGAATCAGCAATATTATTGGTCCTGATCTGGCTGCTCGGCTTCATTAATTTACCCACCATCGGAGGGTTGCCTCTCTGAGCCTTTCTTTATTGCTAATTTCATGGTAATTGTTCGGTGAGCTCTATGTTAAGGTCCAGTGCCCCTGCTATTTACCTTGAGTTCCCTGACAAAATCCAAAGAAGATTCAGCAATATCATTGGTTCTGATCTGGCAGCTCGGTTTTCAGATACTCCTACGGCAGTAAGGTTGCTTCTCTGTGCTTTTTCTATAAATACTTTCATGGTAATTGTTTAGATGTGCTCTTCGCAATGGAACCTTTGAATTTAAGCGAAATAATACACTGGCATTGAGATCTCACCTATTTACAGTTAATCTAGCCCGATGAAACCGTAATTTCTGTGCTAATTGTTTCTTCTCGCGTGTTGAATTCCTTTCCAGCTCCAGGCTTTCTAACCAACTTTAACCTGCAAAAATACTATCCCATGATAACTCTTTCGTTTGCCTGCTCATTATCAATGTTTTTACTCCTAATTCTTCCCCAAACTGTAACCCTTTGTGTCTTTGTGTCTTTGCGCCTTTGTGTCTTACCAAATCCGTAACCCTTTGTGTCTTTGCGTCTTTGTGTCTTACCAAATCCGTAACCCTTTGTGTCTTTGTGTCTTTGTGTCTTCCCAAATCCGTAACCCTTTGTGTCTTTGCGTCTTTGTGTCTTACCAAATCCGTAACCCTTTGTGTCTTTGCGTCTTTGTGTCTTACCAAATCCGTAACCCTTTGTGTCTTTACGTCTTTGTATCTTCCCAAATCCGTAACCCTTTGTGTCTTTGCGTCTTTGTGTCTTCCCAAATCCGTAACCCTTTGTGTCGTTGCGTCTTTGTGTCTTACCAAATCCGTAACCCTTTGTGTCTTTGTGTCTTTTCGTCTTTGTGTCTTACCAAATCCGTAACCCTTTGTGTCTTTGTGTCTTTGCGTCTTTGTGTCTTACCAAATCCGTAATCCTTTGTGTCTTTGTGTCTTTGCGTCTTTGTGTCTTACCAAATCCGTAACCCTTTGTGTCTTTGTGTCTTTGTGTCTTACCAAATCCGTAACCCTTTGTGTCTTTGCGTCTTTGCGTCTTTGTGTCTTACCAAATCCGTAACAATTTGTGTCTTTGTGTCTTTGCGTCTTACCAAATCCGTAACCCTTTGTGTCTTTGCGTCTTTGTGTCTTCCCAAATCCGTAACCCTTTGTGTCTTTGTGTCTTTGTGTCTTACCAAATCCGTAACCCTTTGTGTCTTTGTGTCTTTGTGTCTTACCAAATCCGTAACCCTTTTGTGTCTTTTTGTCTTGTCTTTGTATCTTCCCAAATCCGTAACCCTTTGTGTCTTTTCCGTCTTTGTGTCTTCCCAAATCCGTAACCCTTTCTGTGTCTTTGCGTCTTTGTGTCTTACCAAATCCGTAACCCTTTTGTGTCTTTGTCTTTGCGTCTTTGTGTCTTCCCAAATCCGTAACCCTTTGTGTCTTTGTGTCTGGCTTGCGTCTTTTTTTCTTACCAAAACCGTAATCCTTTTGTGTCTTTGTGTCTTTCCTCTTTGTGTCTTTGGGACCAAAAGAAAAGAGCCGTAACCCTTTGTGTCTTTGTGTCTTTGTGTCTTACCAAATCCAGCCGAACCCTTTGTGTCTTTTAAGTGTCTTTGCGTCTTTGTGTCTTACCAAATCTGTAAAAATCCCTTTGTGTCTTTGTGTCTTTTCGTCTTTGTGTCTTACCAAATCCGTAACCCTTTGCAAATTAATTGTAACAATCGCTTTAGTTTCCTTTCATTCACAATACGGTCAGTTTTAGACCCCCTGGAGTGACATTGTGTAATCGATCTCTATTTTTTTTTTTTAGATGAGGTCATTTGCAGTAGGATGCAGTAATATGAATCTTTTTTCCGGAGTGTATGATCGAATTTATTTGGCCTTGAAAAATATTGCGTCATCCATGATTGGATCAGATTTTCATTAAGCCCAGACACTATTGTCTCGATTTTCGATTACTTGTCCTACGGATATTGCCTGCGTACGAAAATTGTAACGCTGCAAGTACACATTGGCAAGCATTACCAGTGAGCAAATCAAAGTGATGTAGACTGGCCCGGGCACTCTCCTGATTTAAATCCAACCGAGAATCTGTGGTCAATCTGCAAGGAACGACTTCGTGGAATGGGCAAACGAAGTACTAACATGTGCATTGGTTCATGTTTCATTGAAAAAATAAATGACGGAATAACGTTTTGTTCCAATTAAATTGCAGAAGGGTATATTAAGTTGGCAAGGGAGTCCTGACTCAATTTGGAATCGGAAAGAAAACAAAATATTTTATGGAGCAACACCAACATTTATTCATTAAAATTATGTCCATCATTTCTGACGATCTTCTTCCAGCGATCGCCCAGCATCCGAATGTTTAAATAAGGGAATGAGAGAGAAAGATAAATAGTCGAGGTTAGTCGCTGTAAGTGTTTATAAGTATCTAAACGGTTATTAGAAAGCTGCTCGGCCCGGAGGCTATGATCAAATGTAGTACGCTGCCTTTGTGAGCTTTCGAGTCGGCGTCTGTCGAACTCTCTGCATTAGCAGAGAGGAACCCGGACGAAGCTTTGCCGGAATGCAAGGTTTGGTTCGGGGAGGTAGACAGGGCCTGAATCCGTCTAGGCGGGTTGAAAAAGGCTATATTTTTGGCCGAGCGTACGGGCTCGGAGATACCCACATTAAACCGGCCTTGTGGCACATCCTATCCTCGTGGGTGGATCAATAAATACTAAGCGGTTGTTAGAAAGTTATTTAATGCTACACCTTACTTTTCTGTAAGTCTCTCTTTCCTTCTCTGTCCATCATTCACTCTTGATATAAATACTCTGTGTGTGTGTGTGTGTGTGTGTGTGTGTGTGTGTGTGTGTGTGTGTGTGTGTGTGTGTGTGTGTGTGTGTGTTTTTGAACAAGAGAATGAGAGAGAAAGATACATAGTCGAGGTTGATTCTCTGGTTGCGGAGGGAGTGTGCCATTGAACGGAATAGGTCAGAGTAACTTAGAGCAGCATCGGGACTGGAATCTCAACACCGTCCATCTATTTGAACTTCTTGGTTAACCAGGCAGTAAGTGTCCTGTAATTGTCTTGCTGAAACAAAGCCCAACCTCGATTGACAAAACCAGGATACTCCATCTTTAGTTTGCCGTACACGTGGTCTATCTGATGGAAATACAATTTACCGTTGAATACGTGACCATTTGGAACAAGCTCGAAATGCAGTACTCCTAGGAAATTCCAACAGAGATCAAGTTTTGTTTTCTTTCCTCTTCCTAAGCGAACCTGGACTTTCTTTCAACATAGTATATATAATATAAAGCTATCCTCTGCCAGCCACAATGATGGAGAAACATTATCTCGAACCATCGCCAGTGAGACATTCTGCAGGAGCCACTCCGTTTCGCGAGGCTCATCATTTAATCGAGACGCCATCGCGCAAATCATCCGAAGGAACGCCATCGAACGAGGGCCAATCAACCCAGAAGTCTCCATTGCCAAAAATCTATCAGCAAGAAAAGAGTATTTAACTATATTTTTCATCTCTGCGTCCCGGGCGATGGACCTCGGCTCAACCGCGGACTTGATCAAATTACCGGCCGAAAATGTACCCGCACAGGTCGCATCCCAAATTAACGACTTACCCATTTTAAAAGGAAAAATGGTAATGCCATCCGGCCGCTTTCCATCACCACGGTCGAGGCCTTTGGGTTCGATTTGGGAAGGGAACCCAGCTGCATCCAAACCTCTGAGGATGATGTAGTTTATTGCTGCATATTGTCACAATGTTAGGTTTATTGGGGGCATATTGTCACAATGTTAGGTTTATTGGGGGCATATTGTCTCAATGTTAGGTTTTACAATGAGACGTAAACTTATGTCTCTGACATTTAAACACAAGGTCAATGTCTCAATATGATTGACAAAAATTACGACGGAAGTGAAAATTATTTCTGTTTAAAATGAAACATATGACCACAATAGTATTTATCACAATGAGATTTTAGACCACAAAGTCATTGTTTGAATGAGAGTGAGGTCCATGGTGACGCTGCTGTTAATGAAACAACAAGACCACAATATTACTGTTAGCAATTAGACGTAGGTACACCGTATCAATACTCCAAATTTTTGGAAAAAAATGGGCCAATTACAAACTTTTTTTGATAATTACTCACCGTATTCCGTTTTCGTCTCAGAGGCGTTTACCAGGAGACTCAATCAACGTACATTAATCATTCCCGATGACTTCAAAGCACCAGCACCTCTCATTCGAATTGGATCTAATTGCATCTTTCATTTAATTACTTAATAGCAAATATAATTATCTATTTATTCCAATCATTTTATTGCGAAGACAAGAAATAACTATTTTCTCCCAAATGGAATGGTTGCATATGATT
>CAHIKZ030001824.1:1230000-1267500 GCA_903632075.3 Acanthosepion pharaonis | reverse complement strand
ACTGTTCGAGTTCCACGTACCATGTCTAATGGATGTCAGTTATCAGTTATCTCTTATTAATTCCCCTCTCAAAGTTCTCAACCGCCTTATTGAACTCACACTGTTTGGGTCCTGTCACTGGATCTAACTAACGCCTTTATCCACTGTGCCATGGGAACTTGAGGATATCTGCGTATAAAATTCTGGGTATCATAAATGTAACGTCTTCAGCATCATTTTTTTACCAGTGTTCATATTGCAATTTTTGCTCTTATCATTTCATGTTTTTACCAAAGGTCATATTGCAGTTTTTGTTGTTATTATAAATATGGCGACACAAATGAGGACAATAGTCCGAATAATGTAAATAATATATATATTACTTCATCTCAGAAATATTGACAGATACTGAGTTAGAATCTTGTATTGCTAAGGAGCGAGAACAGATTAGTAGTAATCAGGCGGACACTAGATAGAGTGTGCCATTGCATTTACATTTTGACATGTTGGATGGAAATCATGGAGTCAGAAAAGTGTTCCACGAGTGAAAAGTGCGAGAAAAGAAACTGTTAGCATATAATGTACGGTTACATCTAGCCAGCTGAACAGTAAATTCTTGAGACCTCATCGCCAATCTAGCGCTGCGCTTAAACTCAAATAGTCGAGGTACAATAGCGAAGAGCTCATTCGAAGTCTGTCTATATTTCTGAGATGAGGTATTATGTACAGTATTTACATTAGTCGGACTATTGTCCTCATCTTTGTCGCCATATTTGTCACAACGTTTCGGCCGTTGTACGCACCGGCCTTCTTCAGGTGGTTGGAATTTCTAACTGAACCCTTTATTTCGATCACTGGGGTAGACAGTTCTAGTTCCACGTGCCATGTTTGATGTATGTCAGTTATCAGTTATCTCCTGCTAATTTTCCCTCTGAAAGTTCTCCACTGCCTTAACCAGTCACTGTCACTGTTGATCTAGCCACCGCCTTTATCCACTGTGCCATGTGTCCTTGAGGACATCTGGGTATGAACTTCTGAGTATTATAAACCTAATATTTACAGCATCATTTTTACCAGTGCTCATATTGCAATTTTTATTATTATATTATTGAAATAAAGAAACAAAGATGAGGACAATAGTCCGACTAATGTAAATACAGCTCATTAGAAAGATTTTAATAATTATTCCAAAAAATCTGTTTTGAAAAATTAGAATAAAATTATATTAAATAGAATATTTAAACACTTTTCTTTTCCTACATTCGGATAAAAATGTGTAACCATTAATGTGCGGAGAATATTTATTAAAAAAACTAAAGACTTAAAAAAATAGTGTTCACATTTTTTTTTATATGGGCACGACGAAGGAGAAAACAAACTGTCTTAAAAAGAAAGAAAGAAAGAAAGAAAGAAAGAAAGAAAGAAAGAAAGAAAGAAAGATAACACAAAACAAAAGCAAAAATAAGAAGCACAATTCAAATTTAGTAAAACTCAACCCGATTCGTTAATAAATCCGTTAGGTAATCAAAAATAACTTTCGCAGAAATTCGTCCACCATACTATGGAACCTACTCTTTTATTTAACATAGGAATATATCTATCTTAAAAAAATAGAATGTTAATCTTGAAAAAGAATTTGAAAAATTTTGAAAAAGAATGTTAAATAAAGAATGTTAAATAAAGAATGTTTCTTAAATAAAAATGAACAATATAATAAACAAAAATAAACTAAACAAAAATAAAAAAAACAAAATAAACAAAACAAATAAACAAAATATATTTTATATAAAATAAATATAAATAACAAAATAACATAAATAACATAAAATAATAATATAAAATATAAATAAATATATATAGTATATAATTATATAATTATATATATAATTATATATATATATAATTATAATTTTATATAAATATGAAATATAATAAAAATAACATAAAATAATATTATAAAATAATATAAAATAACATAAAATAACAAAATAAACAAAAGAATGTTTCTTAAAGAAATTCGTCCACCATACTATGGAACCTACTCTTTTATTTAACACAGGAATATATGTATTTGTGACAAAACACCAACCTGCACTTTGCACTTACATTCTAGTCGGTCAAAGCGAACAGTAGCATAGTGAGACACGGTACAGAACAAATAAAGCCATTCCCTTCAACAATGGTCAATTATCATAAGAAGTGTATTTGTAAATCGACGCTTCATTAACCCTATGACTGATGTCTATTTCTCGAGGCTGCCACTTCACAGTGAAACAGCGGAGTCTACCATCATTTTCCTAACTTAATCACCACTGTTGAACGATTTCAACAGCCGATACTTCATAGAAAGTCAAATGAAGCACAATTTGACAAAAGCAGCAAAACCTTTTCTTTTAATTTTCAAGAATATACAGGGTGGCGATAAAGTCACACAGCCGTACAGTTACTTACAATAACAACTATGAAAAAAGCAGTTACTCAACAGTTCAGAAATTTATTATTAAAATGGTTTTGGTTAATTATGGTTAATGACAATAAAATTCTATAGTAAACAATAGTAAATTATTTATCAATAATGTTCGAACTGCAAGCCAACTGCTTTAATGCATTCTCTAAAAATAAATGCCACGACAGAAATTGTTCTGAAGACTAAATTCTTCAAATGCATCTCAAATAAATCGCTTAAGGTCATCGATACTTCGAGATTTCTTGGCAAAAAGAGAATCTTTGATAATTCCCTGCATAATTTTATTATAAGTAACTGTATGCTGCCTTAATTGTCATAACGTATATATATATATATATATATATATATATATATATATATATATATATATATATATATATATATATATATGTATGTAAAAAAAGTGATCATTGAAGTCAACAGTCAGAGGCGACAGGCTGTTTCATGCTGACGCAATCACCAAGTGGCCTGAGGTTTGCGTCTGGCATGAAACAGCCTGTCGCCTCTGAACGTTGACTTCAATGTTCACCTTTATATCTATATTTACATACGTTCTATATCTGATATTGAGCTCTTTACCCCATAAATTTAAAACACTTTAAAAAATATATATTTTATTTATATATATATATATATATATATATATATATATATATGGTGGCAATAATGTCACTTCTATTCATTTACTTACAGTAACAATTATGACAATGCAGTTGATCAACAGTCCAGAAATTTATTATTAAAATGGTTCAGGTTCATTTTGATTAATAAAAATGAAATGTTATAGTAAACATTTGTAAATTCTTTACCAATACCGTTCGAACTGATAACAACCTGATTCAATGCATTCACTACAATGAGGAAGAACACAGCGATAAATGCCACGACACAAATGGTTTTGACGACTTAAGTCTTCAAATGCATCTCGAATAAATTGCTTGAGGTCATCGATACTTCGAGGTTTCTTGGCAAAAACCGAATCTTTGATAATTGCCCATATAGCGAAATACATCGGTGCCACTCAATGCTGCCATGTTTTCCTAAACATATTCCTGGAAATGTTGCATCAAGGCAATTTCTTACCTTGGGGGAAAAATGTGGTAGTGCCTCATCCTATTGAAAGTAAAGAATTTGAGTTGGCAAAAAATTCAACAATTATAAAATTAAAGGTTAAAATTGTAAATTATAAAATTCAGTTTTCTTTTATTTTAATGTGTTGGCCAAAAATTCAAAAATTAACACATCAAAATTATGAAATTGTTTTTTTATTTGAACTGCGTGGCCAAAAATTCAAAAATTAAAACATTAAAATTAAAATAAAAATTATGAAATTGTTTTTTTTTTATTTGAATTGCGTTGGCCAAAAATTAAAAATTATAAAGTTGGGTTTTCTTTGATTTAAATTGCGTTTGCCAAAAATTAAAAAAATAAAATTCAAAATGATAAAATTGTTTTTTCTTTGATATGAATTACGTTAGCTAAAAATTAAAATTAAAAATTATAAAGTTGTGTTTTCACTGATTTGAATTGCGTTGGCCATAAATTTAACAATAAACATTATAAAACTGGGTTTTCTGTGATTTATCTTACGTTGGCCAAAAAATAAAAAAAAATTAATTTACAAATTATGAAATTGGGTTTTTACTTTCATCTGAATTATGTAGGCTCAAAATTAAAAAAAAAATTAGAATGAAAAATTATAAAATTGGGTTTATTTTGATTTGATATGCGTTGGCCAAAATTTAAAAAAAAATAAAATTAAAAATAAAAAAGCGTTTCCTATGAATTGAATTACATAGACAAAAATAAAAAAAATAATATTAAATATTATAATAGTTGTTTATTTTATTTGAATTACCATGGCGAAATATCAATATTAAAATTATAAAATTGGGTTTACATTTATATATATAGCGTTGGCCAAAAATTTTAAAAAAATAATTAAAAATTATAAAGTTGGGTTTTCTTTGATTGAAATTGCGTTGGCCAAAAATTAAAAATAAAATTAAGAATGATAAAATTGGGTTGTTTTATATGAATTAGCTTTCCACCTATAGTGTAGATCTCACGGGTTATCATCATTTGAATCCGAATAATAGAAAGGCGGTATTTTTTTTTATTATTTATTGATCACAAATTCCCATTACATTAAAAAATCAAAACAAAACAGTGACAGATTTTCAACAGAGAATCATTGATCTCTAAATGTTTATTTTTGGAGCCGTTCGGAGAATTGTTCTTGAAGAAAGAAAAGCCTATTTTTAACATGA
Source organism: Acanthosepion pharaonis (assembly GCA_903632075.3). Taxonomy (NCBI): domain Eukaryota; kingdom Metazoa; phylum Mollusca; class Cephalopoda; order Sepiida; family Sepiidae; genus Acanthosepion; species Acanthosepion pharaonis. The sequence continues at coordinate 1,262,784 of CAHIKZ030001824.1, read as the reverse complement.
ATTCCAGAGAATAAAACAACCCTGCACAATAATTATCTGTCACGCTCTTCAACGTCAAATTTTAGCTTGTATTATTTTTTTAGAGAGAGAAGGGTCTCGCGGAGGGTCAACGTCCTATAAGATTTTTTATTCTTTTACTAATAGCGTTCTTCCGTGTTGTAATGATGATAAGCAAACGAAAACTAACCGTTGTCCTTTTTTATTATTTTTCTTTAGTTTTCTTTGGCCAAAAGTTTCGTTCGCTTAATAAACAGAAACTTTGCTTAAGAAAGAGAACGAACGTTTTGCCCAACCCAATAACGCACTTTCTCACTTATTTCTCTAGTCATCGAATACAACACGACAGGTCCACCAGATAATTACACACCTATTTCTTTAAAAAGAATAAAATGAAGAAATCGTTTTCCGTTGTAACAACTATTTCGGTGTCAGTCTGGCGAACTGAAAATAACTATGAATACCTATTCAAAAGATAGCTATTTTTTTCAAAGTTTTCTTACCACAAACGTGGTTTGAATATTTCAGTGAATTGCTGTACAACAATATGGTTTGGTTTGGTTTAGTTTATTTTGTTTTACGGCATATTAACCTCAATGAGTTATTTAATGCCGAAAAGATTTTTTTTTGTTTTGCGGGCAATATTTTTTCCAAAAATGTATTTCTTGTAATATTTTTTTCCAAAAATATATTGCTGGTAATATTGTATTTCTGGCAATAATTTTGTCTTTAAAAATTCATTGCTGGTAATAGTTTTATTCTAAAAAAATGTGTTGCTAGTATCAAAACATATTTTTAGACTTTCATAGTGTTTTGGCCCCAGTTTAGGGGTTAACGATTTACCCATAGCTGGGACCTTAACAGGTGCTACCACCACGGGTCAGGGTAGACCTGGAAACACCAGCAATTAAGAAGTGGTTCCTCGCTTCTCAAAATCTGATCAGAGGCCTTGCTGTTGAACGTAGTTTATCGTCTTACCCAGGACGTGTTTGGGGTTAACTATTTGCCCATAGCTGGGATCCTAACAGGTGCTACCACCCCGGGTCAGGGTGGACCTGGGAACACCAGCAATTAAGAGGCGGTTCCACGCTCCTCAAAGCATCATGATCAAAGGCCTTGCTGTTGGATGTATTTTATCGTCTTACCCAGAACGCGAATGTAGTTTATCGTTTTATGAGTTCAGGTAATATAAATACTTTCGACATTAGCACAATGTTGTCATTAGGGTTATCTTTTTTCTAAGATAAAAAAATGTTCTGTTCATCATTTTTCTGAGACAACATTTTTGTGTTCACCTGAAAATTAAATTTTTACGTGTGAAATGAAAAACACTAAGGTTATGTACTGTACAATTATAAATTTCATCATGAGCATCCTATTAATAATAGTAGACAAAACATGTCTAAATTATTTAAAGGGACATGCATTAATGAAATCATGTTGCCATAATATACTCAATATATATATATATATATATATATATATATATATATATAAGTGTTATATATAAGCTATATACATAAAAGAGTTGAAAACTAACCTGAACAAAATAAACTATGAAATCTCCACAAATATTCTTAAATGCCTATAATTGATAACAGAAGCCATTGGTTTATAGCAACGGCTTCCCATGCTTAATACTTCTAGTTTTCACCCTCACCTGGTCAAGTGAAGTCACGGAATGCGGTGCGATTCTCGCTTCCACCGTCTCGTATGCACGAGTTTGACGTTGCTTGGAAATCTTTCATGTAAACAACAACAGACTATCATTATTATTTTGTCCGTGTATTCTTTAATAGATTGTAGTGTAATTGACATTTATATTTGATGATGGCTTATGCAAGCCGAAATCTTAGATAGGTTTAAAAATATTTATCAATATTGTGATTTTCTTTCTTTTTTTAATGATAATGTTATTAAGCTTATCAAACCATATGAAAATAATTTATATAAAATAAATCGACAAACGCTGTCTGTATTATTTAATGAAACATGCATCAATGAAAAAATGCTGTCTAAATACACAAACACAATATATATATATATATGACTGACGAGGCAGATTTTTTTCCCGCAGTATTTTGCCATTTCTTTCTCCTTAGACAAGTTACTATCGAAGGCTATAGATGCTGGTCTGTCCTGATATTTACCCATAGCTGGTGGTGGAGAAGAAGATTCTTACCTTTCCCAAGGGTAATAGAACGTCACTCAGTTATGTGCCATGTGTGATGCACGCTTAGGCAATCATGTATCTTTGGATACATGACTGACGAGGCAGATTTTTTTTCCGCAGTGGGTTACCATTTCTTTCTGCGTTAGACCAGTCGCCATCCAAAGCTATAGAAGCCGGCCTGTCCTGCTATTTACCCATAGGGTGGAGAAGAAGAGGATTCATACCTTTCTCAAGGATATCAACATGTAGATAAATGTAATGGATTTGAATGTGATTTGAATTCGGCTCCCCGATTCCTCAATCCGAGCCGTTATATATACATATAAACACAGAGGCATGGATTTCGCAGTCTTATAAATACGACATTATGTATTAATCCGACATTATTATGAGCATAGTGTGGATATAGTTTTTTCAGTATATATCTCTGTTTGTCGACAGAGTAATTGATGTCTGCGGGCTTGTATTTTTGGATAGTCTTCAATAAAGCAAATGTGCCGTTCGTTCACGGCGAAAGAAAGAATCTGTTTTTCCAGTTGTTAAGATCTTTCGAATCCATATCTATCCATATATATATATATATATATATATATATATATATATATATATATATATATATATATATATATTCGTATGCAAAACCTAAACCACTAATTTCTGAGAAATTTGAAGTTGTTTTTTTTTTTTTATTATTATTTTCATCCGATATTAATTTCTCACTTTTACAAACGTTATCCTTGGTTGACAAACTTATTTAAGTAGAAATATAGTTTTAAAATTCAGGAATACACGTGTATCCAATAAATATAAGCCCTTAAATAATACATATATGAATTATAATATAAAATGAAAACAAATTATATATAAATAAAATATAGTATAAAAATAAATAAATAAAATTAAATAAAAAAAATATACAAAGTCAAGCAAAATATAAATAAACATAAAATTAAATAAACAAAATAAAAAAAAATAAACCAATTAAAATAATCGAACACATATTAAATTTACACATCTATAGACGTGTGTGTGCGTGCGTTTGTGTGAGTATATACATATAAATATATATATATACACACTCACACACACAATCACCTACAAACAAACACACCTACCTTCCATAATTAAAACATCGATATATAAGATTATAAGAAAAACAAATAAACTATTAGCTATTAAATAAAAATGAAACATTAGATAAAAGATAACATACAGGCAAATATTTAATTTACTACTTAGGCACTATTAAAAAAAAGGCATATATTTGCGTGCGGGTATGTCCGTGTATGTGCTGGGATATATATAGCATACTGTCTATATTTCTGAGATGAGGTATTGTAATTATTTACATTATTTACAGTTTTCGGACAGTTGTCCTTATCTTTATTGACATATTCGCAATGTTTCGGTCGTTGTACGCTCCAGCCTTCTTCAGGTGATTTGAATTTCCGTCCACAGGGGTAGATTGTTCTAGTTGCACGTGTCGTGCCTCTTCCGAGTGTCTCAAGTACACATGACCCAGGGGATTAAAGCGTTGGTTAATCCAGTGACTTAACCCAAAGAGTTGTTAGTTTAGTACCTGGCTACAGCTGAGATGAACAAAAATCTTGGATAGTTGAGTTAAAGTGTGATAACACTAGTAGTACTAGAGCAATCTACCCCGGTGGACGAAATAAAGGTTTCAGTCTGATATTCCAGTGACCTGAAGAAGACCGGAGCGTACAACGGTCGAAACGTCGTGAATATGGCTACAAAGATGAGGATAACAATCCGAGCAATGTAAATATTTTATAGTCTATATACATATGTTCAAACAGCAAAGAAATTATTCCATACACGCACCCACCCCATAATTAATACTAAAAAATGATTTTACCATTTAAGTACTAGTTTATATATTAATAACAAAGCACTGGAGGAAGTGTGCATGTGTTTTGTATGCGCTTGTTTGTATAAATATATATGGGCATGAGTGTATACCTATATATGTATATGCATATCTATGTATGTTTGTGTGCGTAATCGTAAAGATATAAGCATATGCATACAAATTCAAACATTAATAGATAAAAAAAAATGATTATAATAACGTAATATCCTACAATTGATATCCTGAATACTTATGATACCACCAAATCAAATAAGAAAGCGAAATACTGGCCAAGTGAAAACATAAAAAATAGTTAACGCTCAAACATTTGCAATGATAACATGTCTAGAAAACCGGAAGTCAAATGACACCAATTGAAAGAAAAGCGGAAAAGGAGAAAAGAGGTAAAAAGTTAAGGAATGAGTGAAAAGTAAAAAGAAAACGACGAAAAGGACAAATAATCAGGACATTCTACACGTTTGCACATCCACGAAGACGGGCGCATGGGCACACGCGCGCGATTACACACACACACACACACACACACACACACACACACACACACACACACACACACATATATATATATATATATATATATATATAAAAGAAAAAGTCGAAAGGTATAAACAGTTAGTTGCTGATACCCAATAACGAAAACATTGGTGTCAGGATGCTGAATGTCACATCAATCAGCTAATTTCATATATAAAAAAGAAAAAAGAAAATATCGAGAGGTATAAACAGTTACTTGCTCATACCCAATAACGAGTAGGCAGAGTAATACCCGGAGGGTCTGTTTTCGAAACTACGACCTAGAAGGCTGAATGTAACACCAATCATCTAAGTGAAAATCCTTCTACTTGTCTTAATTTTATATATGACAGATTCTGACTATTGAATCAGCAACTAACGATTGCATTTTGCACGAAACTCGGTGATTAAATGAATAGAGGCTTGCTGTAGCCGAAAGGTAAAGCACTCCGGATCGAACAATGATTTCTCCTACAAAGTAGCAGGTATGTTCAATTGCTGTTGAAGACCATATTTTCTTTGTTACAGTTCTCGAATAGGCTGATAGGCGTAATAGAGATTTTTAAAGTAAAATCAAATAGGGGATGTCTATTTAAAATCCGAATATTCATTATAATAGCTAATATTTGAAGTAAGATATATATATATATATATATATATATATATATATATATATATATAATTGTTAAAATGTGTGTGTGTAATGTGTTTTTCCAAACTTAGCTTATTTGTGGCACAAGGCCAAAATTAGGGGGCACCCAGTGAGGATCTAACTCACTACTCAGTCGTAATTGTTCAAGCGAGGCAAGCGTGCTAACCATTACACCAACTCGCGGTGCCCAAATCTGTTTATGTATATGTGTGTGTGCGCGCGGGCGTGTGTGTGTGTGTGTGTGTGTGTTTGTGCGTATGCGAATGTTGTCTATGCATTTCCACAGTTTTCATCCGATTTTCATTAATTTTTTTTGTTTGATAGATAATTTTCAGTTGGTGGCTTTGAGTTCAAATTGTTGGAGACAATGGCTCTCCACTACTTCATCCCCATTATAACTCTCACGAACATTTTACGATTTACTATCTGTTCTCAGGTATATATCTTCCATAAATCTTGAATAAAAATAAATATTTTAAATTATTACAATAATATTATTTATTATTATACAGTTCCCTTTTCAGGGCCACTCCCCCCCATTCAAATTGTTAACCCCCCCCCCATTTGGGGATGTGCCTGAGTTGCACCCAAATGTTGTTACTAATACTGATTTTCTGATGGGCTGACTTTAAACTTAAACTGCTCCAACTGAACGGCAAAAATTTCTAGTAAATAAAGACCCTAGTACACACATATATATATATATATATATATATATATATATATATATATATATATATATATATATATATAAAAAAGTGAACATATAAGTCAACACTTAGAGTCTGTTTCATGCTATATGCAATCGTCATACCATGAAACAGACTGTCGCCTCTAAGTGTTGACTTCTATGTTCACTTTTATATTTACACACGCTCTATCTCTGATATTGAGCACTTTATCCCATAAATATAGCACACCTTAAGACTATATTTCTTCACATATATATATATATATATATATATATATATATATATATATATATATATATATATATATATATATATATATATATATATATATATATATATATATATATTTTCTAACCGTAGCTTAGATGTCGCACAAGGCCGAAAGTATGGAACACCGAGTAAAGATCAAACTCACTTTTCAGCCGTAACTGATCTAGCGAGACAAGCTTGCTAACCATTACACCACGCCGAGGTTGCCAATATTTATATATATATATATATATATATATATATATATATATATATATATATATATATATATATATATATATATATATATATATATATATATATATATATATATGAATGCGTGTGTGTCTGTGTGTAGAACATATTGATATAGGTATATTAATGTATACCATTCCAGATGCATATACAAGTGAAAACGTTAAGTGATTAAATATGGAATTTTAATTCCATTATGAGCGGCAGATTATTCAAAACTTTAAATATATAGAATTGAGCAAAAATTATTTGTTGTTCTCATGATTCAACCCAATATCCGCATATTCGCTAAGTAAATTCATCCTATTCTTGAAAAAAATAAGAAATTAAAAAGAACTATGGATAAATATCTGATAAAAAATAACGTGCCTTGTTGTCCGGATCATATCTCAATTAGGAATTCTTAGATTCAGTATTTGGATCCTGTTTCAACTTGGAATGAAAGCCACTGTATACAACATAATAATAAAATTTAGCAGTTTCCTCTTTGAGGTGTTATTATTTTTAAAAGCCTTGATATCCTTTTAAACTTCTTCCTTGGACGTAACATGAGTGAGAACACAAGTGCGCAGTCAGTATCAGAGGTTACAAAAGCACAACATCTAAGCTTTGCGGACGACACAGATGATGTGGTTGGCAAAGAAACGGAGCTCTTCAGTCTGTGAAGACCCTAGCTAAAACATCCACCAGGGATGGATGTTGAAAAAAATACTTACAATAAATTATGAGAAATATCCTTCAGCCAAGATAAATATCGATGGTCAGAAAGGTGTTGAGAGAATTCAATTCTCTTGGTTCGATTACTATGAAAATATGAATGGCTGCGCAAACAGTGGCATCTGTCGCAAAACTAAGTATCATTTGGAAATGCAAGAACATCTGCCTGAAATCAAAGATCAGGCCGTTGCCTGGTTTGTATTTCTCAATGTTTCTTTAGACATGCGAATCTTGGATATTAACAGTAGAAATACAGCTAAGAATCCGAGCATTAAAAATGGCGCACTACAAAGCATCTAAGGAGTTTCTTACGCAGGCTGCATCGCAAATAATGTGCTGCGAGAGATAATCTATATATAAAAATTCTGTCTGTCTGTCTGTTATCGAACTTCTAGAATTTTGGAGATAGACCCCCATTACCACATATATTCTGAAACTACATTACCCAGGGTATTTGAATAAGTACATCTCGTATTGAAGATCATTGGTCCCATGAGTTGTCACCCACCCACTGAAAACGTTTCTCCTTGATTTAAATTAAATTTAAATTTGAACAAGGGAATACGTCTTACCGAAAATATACAAGGAGAAAGCCAAAGATGGAGGTCACATCATTTTGATCAATGGGGATCCCCGGGCCACAAAAACCTAATTTCCCTTTGATTTAAATTAAATTTAAATTCGAAAAATTGGATAACTCCTCTCCAAAATATAGGACAAAGCCAGAAGATGGAGGTCTCATTGGCAAGATCAATGAGTAATATTGAAATGTATCATTTTTCTCCACAAATTATAACAATGAGTTAAAATCAATCATCATTTTCTCCCTAAAAAATGTCGGCCCCGAAGCAAGGCGCGGTTAATTCACCTAATCATGGAATAGAACTGCCCCCATCCCACTAGAAGAACGCATAACCAGCATCACGAAACGAAAAAAAAAAATTATATAGACATATCATGAATTCCTACTATCTTTCCACTGCCAACCTACAAGGTTTCTTTGTTTATTTTGATTGCAATCTCTCTGAGGTAATGATTATTTATTGTTTTTTCCTTATACCACAATTGTGGCACAAGTCCAAAAGGAAAGTGGGGAATGGCAGATCAACATTAATTATCATAGACCTAAATAAGTTTGTTATTTTATGTTTTTCATCCTTTGTTTACAAAATACACACGATTACATTTTGCAGGCCTTAAACTAACATTAGTTTAATCTGCACAACTTCAGACTGTCGTTTTTAACACCTTTAATCAAGCATCTTGAAAAAACTTATAAAGGAATACCTACCAATTGAAGGACAGAATATATAGTAGATATTTGTATCGAGTATATATTGTCTTTTTACAGTTGATAACACTGGCATGCGATGTTGTCAGGGTCGAAAATATAATAGCTGATTTTAAGGCATTTTTTACGCTGAATCCAAAAATCATACTCATTTTTTCTAATCAAATCAAATTTTCAAGATACATGCTCATACTCTAAATTATAGAACAGTATTATAACTTTTTTTATTTTGTTGATGAATCAAACAAATAATGCTAAATTTAGGGATTATATATTCGCCGAAGGCTCACATTGTGCTATATTAAACTGAAAAATAAGTAAAAGAACCTATTCATGAATGAAAGGTCTTTTCAGGTACTTCCTACTGTTCTCGGTAGCCACCGTATCCCGTTTAAAGCACCAGCAATAGTCAGGGTCCTTCACTCTGATCTCCACAGTTCTTTGGAAAATAGTCCAAGTATGACCGCGGAAAGTGCAGTTTGGCGGCAATTCGTCTGTAGCTCTTCAATTTCCTTCTCTTATTACGCACTCCGGTGGTTCCCCAGGAAGGTTGTAAATACTGACTTCAGTAACTGCCAGGCGGACAGTTCAGCTCCACTCAGGGATTCCTCAAAAAATTACGTCCTTCATGAGTTATCTTATTTGAGGGCCGTCAAATATACCCGCCTTGAGTTTCTCTATGCTTTTCCCGTGTGGACTTCTGCTGGAGTAAAGGAAAACCACTGCCTTCCCTGCCCATTGCCTTCACAAAGTTTTTCATTACTCCTAACGTGATACGTAAGGGTGGATGCAGTATTTTGTTCGGTTCAACGAGAGATTGAAGGTTATACGAACCAGGTTTTAATCGTTGTCTTAACGGCCACTCTTGTCTAACATAATGTTTGTTGGTCAGCCCGGCTGTTAAGGGACACAGAAAACAAGGATACAAATGGAGCCATAGGATCAGTCCAGCAACTTTAAGATCTCCACTAATCAACCATTTGTGCTCCTGGTAGTTAACAGGAGACAACAAATGATCCCTGCTGTTGTGAGTTTCTTTCATTTGTACTGAATGACCAATAAGGATAGATGGAAAACTATTCTCATTATGTAGAAAAACTGCATTCACACTTTATGCTGGATGAGTCAATAACAGTTTCCAGTCAGTAGCATCATACACTAAGCCCATTGATTTGATCAATCCAGCAAGGGCGGAGCAATAACCCAATGATGATTTATTCTAGGAAATGAAAAACAATTCTATCTCACGGTCTTGATGCTCGTCGAACGTTGTTCCTGGTGCCAACAGATGTTTCTCTTTGAGACATGAACCTAGCAGCTGATCAGAGTTTTTTGAACGGTTCAAGTCTCGTGTCAGGTTTTTTAGTTCTGCTTGTGTCAATTGTACTGGCTAGTTGTCCTCTTCTGGCTTATATCCATATCCCCAGGAACAACAGCCATGTCACTATGTTCGAAATCAGAGCTATATTCCATGTTACCATTAGGCTCAGAAACAGAATGGTTTGAACCATGAGGGATTGGTTTTATGGTAGAAGGAACATCAGAGCATTGGACATGGTTCTTGATTCCTGAGATTTATTCCTCTTAGATTTATCATGCTGAAATGGCAGTCCGTAATGTTACCTTTCCTTATCTCTAGAACCCCTGGAATGGCAAATGGCAAATGGCATACTTTTCGTTTTACCATTCCTCAAATCCCTCAAGTTTTCCAGACATGTTTTACAGCAAACGTGGGGAGAGAATGGCTTATTCTGGTCCCCTATTTTGTCTCCAAATTAATCGTGATATGTCTTGTCACAAAGTCAGTGATTGTTGCTTGACGGTTAGGAAGAACCACATTACCGCAGATATAACAGAATCTGTCAGGTTTATTCTTACACTTGTGATCCATTCTAATAGGAATACAAATGTGAAACTGAAAAGAGAAAAAAACAAATCAGCACTGAGCTAGTATTTGACACTTGACACAGTACATTAAATCATTTTAAGCTGAGTGATAAGGTCTACCCCCTCTAGGTATGTGGGTGTTACCGAGTAGCGTGGTACACGGTAGTTAGGTACACAGGCACCGTTATATGTTATACTAAATATCAGGAACCTGCGATCAGATTTGACAAGTAGAGTACACAAGCCTTTGCATAAGTGTTATTATTGTTTAAAACTTGTTGTGAAGTATTCAAGCAAAACTTAAAACTATACCCGACCAAACACAATAAATGGTATTTTTGAATTCAGCATAAAATGGCGATCATATAACATTTGATAATCATGGAAAAATAATTTAGAAAGAAAATTAAAAGCAGGCCAGAGAAATGGGCAATCCATAATAAGAACTAAGAATTGAATTGGCAAAATCGAGAAAATCCAGAATTTTACTATGTGGGGAGTTTTCAACAGACGGTGGAAGATATGGAACGAATATGCATGTTGTGGATTCCATGATGAAATCCGGTATCCATTGAATGACAAACGCAGGAATGAAATATAGCAAATAAATGTATTTACACAATAATACAATTGGTAATACGGTTAGTAGTTCCAGAAACACGGTTAGTAGCAATAATAATATATATATATATACAGTCTGGTTAATCCAGTCTCGAAGTAGGACTTCCTTAGAGTCTACGTGCTTGTAACTGTGACTTCTACAAGCGGTTACCTCACACTATTACTCTACCGCCAACTCAATCACAATCACTGCTCTTTCTCTGACTACTCTGACTGACTCTGGGTATTTAACGGCCGCAGTACAAGTACACACTGGTCGAGTCCACTTGTATGAAAAAGGGGTGGGCCCCATAACAATGTAAAGGACCATTGGAATAGAGAAAGATTACTTCCAAATGCTAAAATAAAGAGAATCATTTCATTAGAAAGAAAATGATGCGCAACTGCTATGAACTGTCAATCTTCATAACTGCTGTCACATATGATCCCATTTTCCTGCTTGATATTTAAAGTATCTTTAAAATCCAAAGAGATTCATCAATATTATTGGTCCTGACCTGACGTCTAGGTTTCAGTTACTTTCCCACCGCCATAATATAGTTTCCTTGTAGTAGTTCTATAAAGAATTTCGTGGTAATTATTCGAATGAGTTCTTCGCTATGGTACCATAGACTCCATGAATTTAGTTTGGTAACAAGGTCTCATCAATTTACAGTTGAATTGGCTAGATGTAACTGTAAGTTCTGTTGTAACAGTTTCTTTTCTCCCACTTCTCGTTTGTGGAACTTTCTTCGGGCTACATATTTTATAGCCAATTTTGACCTTTCAACATTTAAAAGCAATGTCAATCGTTACCAACTGTCGTCCTGATTTCTCTTCTATTGTTGTCGCTCCTTAATAATGTTTCTGTGTTCTAATTCTTTCACACTCAGTAACCACCTTGTGTCTTAGTAGCTTTACTGCCTTGCATGGGGTGAAATGATAAAAAAAGAGAGTGACTAACAGATAAAGATGTTAGTAGAACTAGAAGAGACTTAAATTAACAGAGATGTGATCTACAGAAGGATGCTGAGTATACTATGGACTGATCATATAAACAAAAAGGAAATTTTAAGGAAATTATAAACAAAATATGACACTTATACGTAGGATTTGAAACAGAGAATTACCTTTCTAGGACACATAAGGAGGGGAATGGCTTGCAGATTTCAACGCAGGACATATTGAAGCCAAACTGACAATGGTAAACAGCGATTAACGACAGAGAAAACACAGTGAGTGATATTTAAATATCAAACATAGATCTTCGATGTATAGACGTTTGTGGATAGTTACAACTCAGGTCATGAATAGACACGGCATATAGAAGAAGAAGCATTACTTTTTAGTGTAAGTGGATGGCATAACAGGAACTGTGATGGGCAGTAAAAGGACAAGCATAGTTCACATCTTTGAATGATAGGACGCTGTGGAAACCCTTGTTAGTGTTCGTCCCCAAGGAAGATGTCACAAAAAAAATATTTTTGTTTAATGAATATGAAGGACAGAACAGGGACTGAGCGGGTAGTTAAAAAAAAATAAACACCACTTACAGCAAGGATTGACTTATTTGGTTTTTCACGGCTTATCAACACATTGTGGGTTATTTAAATCCGAAAATGATTTTTGAGTTTTTCCTCTGAATATCACAATGATATTTCCAGATAAAGTATTATTATTTAACAAGAGATAGGGGAATGGCGATGGATTTGTGCTTTTTTCAAATGTATTTGCGCGGAAATGACTAATGAAACCAACAGGAATTCGAACTCATTACTCCGATACCTCAAACCGCTATCCATTACACTACCCTCTCATCTACATTTAAAAATACGAATATAAGAAGTTGGATATCGTCCTCATTTCCCACTTCCGGGAAGAGCAAGGCATATTGAACAAGTAGCGTTTTTGTTTAGTTTAATTCCATCTCTGAACTGAGAAGGATAATAAAAAGACACATACGATGTTGAGGAAAGCCATGGTGGTCCAGATCCTGAAGGAAAACGGTATATAAAAAACACATCAGAGCCATTAAGCTCGAAATTATTACACGTTTGTCATTTGTCTATGACTGCCTCTCTCTTATATCCTATCTGAAAATTTTGTAGGCTGAGGTATATATATCCATGAAGATATTATTATCAAACTGAATCAATATTTCGAATACAGTGCATTTCAGTGTTGTCCTATCGCAATATATATTGACACAAGTGCTTTTACTTGTATGTCCGAAGGTTCTGTTTTGTTTTACCGTAAGGTTAGCCCTGTACAAAATAGATGGAGAGTTTGTGTAGCAAATCTTTGTACCACACTTTTCCAAAGACCCTCCCGATATTTAATACTATTGTCCTCGAGGTGTGTTTGGCATCAAGGGCTTCACCAAGTCTGTGTGTAATAGTAGCTAAGACGTCAGCAGTGGATCGGGCCGATCGAAACCCATATTGCTCGTCGCACTGGAGGTTGTTCCTATCTCGATGCTCAATGACCTTACTGATGATAGTGAGGAGACTAACGGGTCTATAATGAGAGGATGAGGATCGATCACCCGCGTTCTTGAAGACCGGGCATACGCTTGTCTCCTTCCACACTCTTGAGAAAAAATATCTTCTTCAGGCAGCGGTTAAATAACTTCGCTAATTCGGGGTTAATTCTGGATTGATATTCTTAGGGACAGGTAATGGAATTATGTCTAGGCTAGTGGCTCTTTTCAGGCCGAGGCTTTTGATAAGTCTAGAGGCATCTTTTGCTCAAATTTTACTGAGATTCTTCTCAGTGAGACGTGGGATTTGACGAAGAATAGAGTGTGTGAGTCATTACAAATCTGACCTACTTTGGATGTACGTGTGGCGTAAGGTAATGTGGTGTAATCATTCTAGTTATAACGATTCGATATAATAAGCCATATACTAGCAACCCTGGGTCACTTTTGGGCATGCATCGTCCCATCTAAACGCACAGTCAGTGTAAAACTGCGGTCGTGTGAGTTGTGCATTCTTCGGCAGACGGAGAAAGTTTCTTTTTACTTTACTGTCTATGAAGCAAGAGAAAAACAAAAGCAAAGAAACTGCTCCATTTATGTGAAACCTGATTGTGTTTAAAAATCAAAATCACAAAAGTCGTACTTCAACAGATTCAGTGTTTCATACTGTGGGTGGCCGAGTGATTGAAACGTTACAATTCGACTATGAGACGCAGCATCGAATATCACTGTGTCAAGGAAGTAACTCTCATTTAATATCGGTATGGGTTGATACTGCCAGCGGAGCAACGTCGTTTGGAAGTGCTTGAAACGGATTAAATGAAATTGGTTAGATGGGACTTTTTTTTGAAGCTGTCAATGATTGTGCTAGCACAAAGTAGCAAGTCATCGTGACCGAGGGATGGAGCATACTAACCGTTCACAAGATGCACTTCACGGAAGATTATGGGCAGATTTCTGTGAATTGTAACTTACTTTTGCTCGGCATAGTTGCAGAATAATACACAAGTTAGCTCTGTGAGACTTGAACAAACGCAAATATGACTGAGCATTAGCCTGCAAAATTAATTAGCAAAATACCCAATGCAGACAGACATACCTGCATACGAGCATGCATCTATTTATTTATAGTTGTGTTTTATCCTTTTATCACAAGCATATTGTCACGAAATTTAACAAGAAACTCTTTCATCCACTAGATAATTATACCAACTTTATGTATATATATATATATATATATATATATATATATATATATATATATATATATATATATCGGCTCCTGAAAAATTATTTCGGCTGAGCTCTCTGGGGGGAGGAATTGTGGGTTTGTAAACAGTGACTATTACGGCTATTATAGCAAGACTCTTTGGTAAAGCGAATCGAGTCCTCTCAGTTACTGTGTGTTTATCTAAAAAATAAATACACTAAAATTCACCTTCGTCCCTACTATGCGCCGACGGCTTAGTGATAGTATCCCCGACTGACGCCAATTCAGCCGGGTTTCGATCTTTACTAGAGGCAACCGCACGTCTAGCTACACTGAAGATACAAAGAGTCAGTCTGCCTGTGGATGACAATATATATATATATATATATATATATATATATATATAGTCGGAATCACCACAGGGAAGGCTAACAATCAAGGGTTTACAGGGCGTGGAGAAATTAGGAAGAGAAACATTAATAATGAGTAGAAAGAAAAAAGTAATCAGAAGGACAGTTGCAGATTTAATTTGGCCGGAAATCATGGTGAGGAAGTGTGTTCCACAGACGAGAAGAGAGAGAAAATGAAACTGCTAGCACAAAAGTTATGGCTTCCTCTAGCTAACTCAGCTATAAATTGATGCGGTCACGCCGCCATTCTAGTATTGCGCTTAAAGTCATACAGTCAAGATACCATATCCGAACAATTACCATGAAGGTATGTGTAGAAAAGGCACAGAGAAGCAACCCTACGTCGGTGGGCAAGTGACTGACGCCGAGCCGCCAGATCAGAACCAATATTATTGCTGATTCTTTATTGGATCTAATCAAGGAACTCAAGGAGTAAACAGCAAGAATATCGAAACATATATACCAGAAATATTCTAAGCATTCGCGAATGGTAGCCATATAGTTATGCAATAGAGATTACGGAGAGAAAAAAGAATCTCACCCGGAACACTGTACCGACTTTTTAACAACTGACCTAGCAATGGATTATTAGCAATGGATTATAGCAATGGATTATGCATAAGTCTTTCCACTTCATATCAGTTGAGAACGTTAGCCAGAGATGGCTCAACAAGTCAGGTCCCTGCAGGTTATCATCGGCCATGCTGATGGAAGGCTGGGAGAAGTCTATCATGATTAACGGAGGAGAGTTTAGTTTTGGAGGCATTAAAACTGACAAGACAGCATTTGCCTCAGTTAACGACGGTCTTGAGATCATTTTGAACATCGGCTGACATTTTGGACATTTGCTGATATTTTAATCTTGTCAGACTGATCAGCTTACTGTCGAGGTAGAATTATATATATATATATATATATATATATATATATATATATATATATATATAAATAAATATATTTCTGTATTTAGGTAGCAATCCCTCTTTTTATGCAAGTTTTGTTAAAAACAACTGACAAGGTGTGGTGGTTGAGTTTTTATATATAATTTCCATGTTTTCGTATATATTCTTTTCTTTTCAGGACACACATTATATCAAAATTGTTCAAATGTTTTCCAAGCGATTTCGGCTATACAGTTAACCATTATCATGGATACATTTTATTTTACTTCTAACAGAATATATGCATTGTTTTATGTATGTATCTACAGTTATAGGAATGTTTTATTTTCCAAACACGGTCAGCATGTTTTGACCTTGTTCATAGTTGATATTAATGAGTGTTGGCTTTTTTCTTTTTTATTAATAATGCTTCCATTTTTTTTTAGCTTTTTTTGTACAAGTGGATGAGGTTATTTTATTTTTATTATCGACATTATGCACATAACCCCGTCACTGCTAGACTCCCATAAGTCACGCGGATGTTACGGGATCCCAGCCGTCGTCCTAAAGTAATGTGCTCCCATGTTGACTTCAATTCTCTCCAAACCATATAACTTTCGCATCGCTATTTCCTGCTTTCTAGCTTGTTAAATGTCCTCCTCTGAAATCCCTGTTTTTAAGAACTCAGGAGAACCTTTTGGCCCCTCTAAATATCGCCCAATTAGTCTCCTACCGCTCTTCGATGCTTGAATCAATGCTGAATTGGTTAAGCATCTTACTTTTCACGGCCTACCCTCTGACAAAGAATATGGCTTCCGTTTTACAATGTCTACCGCTGATGTCCTAACGGCCATCACTAAATATGTATGTTAAGCTCTTGATAAGAACGGCGAAGCTCGAGCTGTGGCTCTAGACAAGTCATTTGACAAGGTTTTGCTACATGGGCTTCTACGCAAGATCCAGGGCTACGGTATTACAAGACGATTGTTTGATTTAATCCAATCATTATTATCAAATCGTGAAATGAAGGTCATTTTGAACGGGCTCGCCTCTAGATTCTTTCACGCGAACGCAGGTTTCCCCCAAGGTTATATCTTGGGTCTTACGCTGTTTCTGACCTTCATCAATGATCTTCCTGATATCCTCAGTTGATAAGTAGGCATATATGAAGATGACACTACCATTTACTCCTGTCACAGTAGTAAATCCGTCAGAGGTGACGAAGATGACCTGGCCGCTGCTATTGAAAAGGACTTCCAAACAGTGGTTAACTGGGACAGGAAATATCTTGTAAATATTAATGCCTCCGAAACAAATCTACTCACAGTTAACCACTATAGCGAAAATTTCCTGTTCGCCATCATCATGGCTGATGCTAGACTCATGGAGAGCAACACACTGCACCTTCTTGGCCTCAGATATTCACCTGACTTCAAGTAGAACGACTGCATCGAATTAATAGATGCATCTACTACAATTTGTGTCACTTCAGAGTCCATCTTGCACATTTAAAAATCTACCATTCGGCCGTGCATTGAATACAGTTGACATATCTGGTCTGCTGCTCCTGCAATTCATCTCGATGTTCTTGACAAAATCCGAGGAAAGATCAGTAATGTAACTGATTCTGATTCGTCATTTCGACTTCAATCACATTCTTACCGACGTGACGTGGTTTTTATCTGTCTTTTCTCCAAATATTTTCATGTCAACTACGCTGACAAGGATTTTTCCTCGGTGCTCCAACTACGTAAATAAATGCGTGCTACTAGATTGGAATCTAGATCCCACCCTTTTACTGTTGAAATATTTAAATGTAACCGCCACTATTGCTCCAAGATTTTCCTTTTTCGCACTTCCTGCCTGTGGAACTCCCTTGCGTTTATTTGCTTCCCTGATAACTAAAATCTTAAAAAATGTAAATGCAAAATCAATTGCTATTTTCTATCTTCTTGAATCCTGTTCATTTTTTATCATTTCATCAGTCACTCCTAAACCAAGTCTTTGTAACCTCCTGCATACTAGTATCATTCCTGCTTTCCCTGGGGTGGGGGTGGGCTGAAAAGATTAATACATATATATATATATATATATATATATATATATATATATATATATATATATATATATATATCAGGTCATCCCATACGTTCTGTCCGAATTTTAACTTTTGCTAAAATGAACGAAATTTAAACAGCATTTTATAATGTCTAATGGAGCTGAACATTATGTTTAGGTTTAGATGATTTAAACTGAATAAATTTTATTTCAGAGAACAATAAAATTAAATTTTGTTTGTTTAAAACCCTGCTGACATTGAAGTACCCAAGAATCATTTGAGGTACATAATGCTTTATGAGTTCCACAAAGGAAACTCAGCAGTTTATGGACAGGAATGTGAGAATGGAAGAACTTGCAGAAGACTGTTTTCAAAATTCAGAGGTGGAGATTTCATCTTTGAAGATGAAGATCGAACCAGACGTCAAGTTGAGTTTGATGAAAAGCTTCTTGAAGCAGCCCTTGAAGAAAACGCTGCTTTATCAGTTGAGGAATCGGCAGTAGTTCTCAGTTCAAACCATACAACTGTCCATCGTCATCTTCAACATCATGGAAAAGTTTCTAAACTTGGAAAATGGGTGTCTGATGAATTGTCTGAAAACAACCTCAAATCCCGAGTTGACATCTGCTCTTCTCTTCATTCTCGCCAAATTGTTTCACCTTTTTTTGGATAGACTTGTGACTGGCGACGGAAAATGGATCGTTTATCGAAATGTTAAGCGTCGTAGACAGTGGCTTGGTAAAGGGGAAGGACCCCAGCCACAGCCGAGAAGGGAACTTCATGGGCAAAAGTTTCTTCTTTCAATCTGGTGAGATCGCCAAGGAATAATCCACTTTGAATTCTTACCACCTAATGCAACAATTAATGCTCAAATATACTGTCAGCAATTAGAGCGTTTGAACCAAGCTTTGAGGAAAAAAAGACCTGCTCTAGTGAATCGAAAAAGAAGTGATGTTTCATCAGGACAATGCGTGACTCCACACAGCATGTATCACCTCACAAAAGATTGAAGAACTTGGTTGGGAGAAAATTCCTCATCCACCTCATTCTCCCGAACTTGCTCCTTCAGACTACCATTTGTTTCGTAGCTTACAGAATCATTTGGAAGAAACAGCTTTTGTAAGAAAGGAAGAGGTTAAAACTGACATTTGTGAGTTCTTCGAATCAAAGCCAAAAGAATTTTACAGTAATGGAAATAGTAAGCTTGTTAATAGATGGAAGAAAGTCATAGATAATCATGGAAAATACATTGTTTTTTGAATCTGTAATTAAATGTAACATTTCGTCACTTGTTTTCTTTATTCAAAATTCGGACAGAACTTATGTGATGACCTGATATATATATATATATATATATATATATATATATATATATATATATATATATAAAGAAGGCATATAAACTTAAGGTTTGGTATAGTTATGGGATAAAGTGCTCAATATCAGAGATAGAGCGTGTGTAAATATAAAAGTGAACATAGAAGTCAACACTCATAGGCGACAGTCTGTTTCATGCTAGACGCAATCGTCAGGCCACGATTGCGTCACTGTGTTGTCTTCTTTGTTTACTTATATATATATATATATATATATATATATATATATATATATATCATTCAATCACGTTACCTTGCTTTCACCCTTGGTGTATCCTCAGGTGATATAGGTTCAAAATCTTTACTTGTTTGGCCTATATCACCTGAGGATAACTTCCATTTTGAAACCAATGTACCGTCATTGGCTGATCAACTAATTTTTAAGCTTAAAAACTCTGCACTTTAAACTTTTACTTTCTTTATATGTGTATTGAGCACTTTTTAATACAACTGTTTTGTGGCTTCATTCAACACTGTCCTATCTCTCTCTCTCTCTCTCTCTATATATATATATATATATATATATATATATATATATATATATATATATATAAGTGTACATTGATGTCAACACCCACTCTGTTTCATGATAAACACAGTCGTCTGGTTTTACGATTGCGTCTAACACGAAACTATGGTTTAACAATTGCGATTATCATGAAATACACTGTCGTTGGTGAGAGAATTTGCAGTCTTAGTAACTGTGGTTTCAATCGCTAGTTTATTCCTAATTTGGACGTGTATATTTGATCAGATTCGAAACAGGGTGGAAAATAACTGACACATACTAATTTAGAACTAGACATCCTCCATCTATGATTGTCTCACAGGACAATAGCATACCGGGTTGCAACTGTTAGTAGCATTGAAATCGGAACGAGCAAAAATTGAACAGCCCTAACATAAGTATTAGAAATGATAACCATAGACATAGTGAGCGGCAGATTAAATAAAAGCGCTCGGTTCGAAATTTTCTGAAGGCTACTCTGATCGACAAGCAATTTATGAACGCCGGGTGGGGAAGGGGTTCCATAACGGCTGAATGTTTGATTATAACAAGAATGGTGAGGATCAGAGAAAGTATAAATGATGTAAGTTATGTTCTTCCTTTTTGTCTGGTATGAGGAGTTATCATAATTTATTATGTTGATATACTTTTCTCATCATTGACAACAAGGTTTCGCTGTTGTACATTCCGACCTTCACCAGGAGCATATCAATCTCTCAACCTAAATATTCAACGGAACTAATTAAACCTAAACTCTATTTAATCTACTTGTTAGACAGTCCTGGTTCTACTCCCCCATTTATAGGGATATTTTGATGATTCATTCTTTTTGCTCTGCGCAGTTATTGTTCGTCCATTTTCAATCACACACAAGTGTAAATATTTTCTGACTTTTATACAAAAATGTAAATATTTCTACATTTGTATATTGTAGGAATTCTAAAAGAGTCAATGTAAATTAAAATTGCGCTTTTTTTCTGACTAGGTTTAATAGTCGCCGGCTGTCATATATTTCTTCTTTCAGTTGAAACGTCTTTATTTCTCTCACATATTCTAGTCTGGACACGCAGAGAGGAAGATACATTCACCTCGTGTTCATTACTGCATATTTTACTGATGTGCTGACAACTCTGTCTTTTATTCAGCTGTCTTTCTTTTTGGTCGTGTGTCTTTTCTTAATTCCAGCATTGATTATATTTTTTTGAGTCTATGAAAAGGATATTCTTTTCATGTTTTAAATTCCTGATTTCTTGCTTGCATAAAAATTATTTCAGTTCTCGCTTTTTGTTTTTCTTCATGTTTACTATCTTTCTTTTTCATTCTTTTCCCTTTCATTTTTTCTTTCATTCTTTGTTACCGTCCAATCATTTTTGTCATATTTACTTTTGTTTTTCTTTGTTTATGCTGTTTGTTTGTTTATTTGTGTGTTTCTTTCTTTCTTTCTTTCATTCTTCTTTCTTTCTTTCTTTCATTCTTCTTTCTTTCTTTCTTTCATTCTTCTTTCTTTCTTTCTCACTTTCACGCCTTGTTTGCTTCTTTGTTTGTTTCTTCTTTCTTTCTTTCCCTCTTTGTTGTTTGTCTGATTCTTTCTTTCTTTTTAGTCATTTATTTAAATTTGGTCAGCAGTTTATTTTTATTAGGTAATTTTTTTTCATAATTACCTTTTATTTTCTTTATCTTCTTTATATTCTTATCTTCCTTCCTTCCTTCCTTTCTTTCTTTCTTTCTTTCTTTAATAATTTTTTCCTTTTTTATGTCTTTATATCTTATATTCTTACGTTTTCTTTCACTAAATTCTATTTTCCTTCATTTTCACTCATTCATATTTACTTTTTCTCTCACCTTTCTTTAATTCTGTCTTTAAAGGTGTACTGCTTTGTTTTACCTCTTTCCCTCTGTCTGTCTTTCATTATTTCTATCCGTTTTTTTTCTAATTATTTATTCTACTTCAATTTAATTTATTACGATTTACTCTCAATATCCATCTTTTCAATATTTTCTTTTTTATTTAACTTTCTTTTTCCGTTCGTTGCTTGAAATCTGTATTTTAGGCCTCAATTCTTTGTTCTCTTTCATTCATTTATTTCTTTCATTTCCGTCATAGGTAATTTTCTTTCATTTTTTCTTTTCTTGATCTTTCTTTTCTTATTTCGTTTTGTCTCTTTCGTTTTTTTTATATACTCTCATAGTTTATACTCTTTATTGTCATTATTTTTTCTTTTTCTTTCTTTTCTATTCTCATTATTAACTATTCGATTTCTTTTCATATTTTTCTTTCGTTCTCTCTTCCTTTATTTCGTTTTTTTTTTCATTTTTTTTTCTTTTCGATTCATTTTCCATTCTTTCGTTTTCATCCATATTAATTTTCTTCGATTTCATTCTTTCTCTAAACTTTTCTTTTAAATTCACTTATTTTTCATTTTCCTTCTACTGACCGTTTTCTCTTATTCATTTTTTTATTTTCTTCTTTATCCCCTGTCTTCCTTTTCGATTATTTTTTTCATTCGTTCCCTCTGTTCATTTATTTTGCTTTTCATTTTCTTTATTTTCTGCTTAAATTTCTTTCTTTATTTTGTATTTCTTTCATTCTATCTTTCTGGTGGGTTCCTAAATTACTGGGCCTATTTTACAATTCCTCGTTTTCCTGTTAATTTTCTTTGTTTTTTTTTTTAATTCCCTTTCATATTTCTATTCGTTCATTTTATTTCATTTTTCATTTTCCTTCTTTTCTACACACCCTTTCCTCATTCCTTTCCTTCTCTTTACTTCTTTTACAAATCTATTACTTTTCGATTCTTCTTTCTTTTATCTCTCTTTCTCTTTATTTATTTTGTCTTTCATTTTTCTATCATTCTTTATTCTTTCTTTCTTTCCCTTCATTAATTTTGTATCTTTCTTTTCAATTCACTTTTCTGTTCATTCTCTCTTTCTCTTCTTTTCAATTCAACTTCGTCTTACTGTTCGTTTAAGTTACTTTTTCTCATTTTACTTTTTCATTCATTTCTCCTAATCCGTTTTTTCTTTCTTTCTATTTTTTTATTTTCTTATTCTTATTTTTTTCTGCTTTCGATTTTCGTAAGAAGTTCTGTCTTTGTTTCTATTTCAAGATTGCTGGATCGACATTTCTACCAAGCCCAGTATTAAAACTAAATCGATTCTTTTCGTTCTTTTCTCTCCAAACGAAGAACAAGGAATCATTTAACATAGAAACTCCAAGTAATACTTTTAAGGCAAATTTTAGATGACAGGAATACCATAAAAAAGAATCAATGTCGCCATTTAAAAAAAAATACACAAGCGGAAGAGACTTGCAAGTGTTGATAATCAAGAGACATGTCTTTTGAAGCTGCTTGCACGAAACGAAAAGTCGGCTCGAGCCTATATTTAGAAGGACTGATAGAAATGTTGGAATACTCTTCTCGCCAAGTGCTATTCCGTTTCAAAACAGTTTTATTTAAATTGATTGTTGCACACAATTTTTTATTTATTTTTGTTATTTTATTCTTAAAACTCGAAAGTGAAATAGGTCTGTTTTGACTGGCTTAACAACAAATAATTTTTTTTTAAATTCTGAACAATTCAGATTTGAAATTGTCGACAGATAACGCTGAGCGAGCAATTCCGGTTCTTTGATGTACCGTGTCCTTCTAGGGCGTCTGCGATAAATGGGATAGCGATATTGACGGTCTAAATCAACCCGTACATTTTTTTACGAATGTCTATGCAAACTGTTGTGTCGGAAATCTACCACCCCTCTTGAAGATGAACTTGTCTGCGTCTGTGAACAAAGACTTTAAATAGTGGCATGTCAGTTGACATGAAAAAGATAGATAGACAGAGAAGTTCTTAGCTGAGCTAGTTATTGACTACTCAAGCGATTTCTGTACCTTTTTACCAACCTATTAAAACCCTTTTTATTGTTACGTGTTATTTGGCGTTTGTCTCTACTAACCCCAAATCAACATCATAACACAAACAAAAAGCAACAAGCGAAAGAACACAAAAAAATAATTTTTTATAGCAAGAACAATACTTATATTTTATGTATGTCAAATGATATACCTGAATAGTTAATAGCAGTTACTTTCCTTTGACTGGAATTAAAGTCTTTACTAAGGAAATATTTTTTTATCTGAGCTCATTAAAAGTTGAATGAACTTGCTGCTCAAAATGTTCCCTGTGCTAGAGTTGAAAGAATTCCGAAAAACGGAAAATATGTTGATAAACTTTTAGCTTCAGAAGAATTGAAGAAGTGAATGTTCCGTAATGTTTAATTAGTTTCCGTTGCTTGTAGTTGAATATTTGTAATATAATATTCGTAATATTTGTAATTAAGTTTCCGTAAAATTCAGTAGCGTGATTGAATAGTTTTTAGTAAGTTCTAGAAATAGTTTGTGAGTTAGTTGAATGTTTTAACTTGAATTACAGTGAAGTTATTTCATGTTGAAGAACTTAAAATTCTAACTTTGTACTTCACTGACAGTAATGATACAAGCGCCGTGAACTAGTCTAGCAAAGGCTAGTCGTTTGTAAATTCTCACTGGTGAGTTTTACTCGTACATTCTATTTATATGTTTTTTAGTCACGTGACCGGATCCGAAAAAAAAAAACATTTCTGATTTTTGGCGGAAAATGTATTTTCGTCAGGTCAGGAACTAGATCGATGTTATTCGGACGTAGTTGAGAACATGATTTTTTTATATTAACTAACCAATGAGAAGTTATAAAACTATCAAGGCTTAGCGATCCACTTTTTGCACAGAACTGCACAAAAACCGACATTGATGAAAAAAAAAGTGGTATCAGAATATTAAAATAGCACCCGCACAACTTTCTGGATTACGGCCGCATCACGTTGATATTTATGAACACCGAAGATAAGCAACGTCGAGCCTGGTCAGTACCTAAATGGGTGACCGCTTGGGAATAACAGACTCTGTATGCTTGGTGGCTTAATAAATAATGGTTTGGAATTGTAAATCAAGGAGCCGAGTTCCAATTCCAGTTGTGGTTCGTTATATTTACTTATATATTTAGATATATGTTTTTAGAGCGGCAAGGGACTAGAAATTGTTAATCGATAATGGTTTGAAATTATTGATCAGGAAACCGGGTTACAATTCCGGTTGTGTTCTTTTTATTTATATATATATATATATATATATATATATATATATATATATATATATATATATATATGTGTGTGTGTGTGTGTGTGTGTGTGTCTCTCTCTCTCTCTCTCTCTCTCTCTCTCTCTGTGTGTGTGTGTGTATTTTAGGCAGCAATCCTTCTTTCATGCACATTTCATTGAAAATGACAGACAAGGTGCTTTTATTTAGTTTCATACAATTTCTCATGCGATCTAATTTTTTTTTTTTCTTTTGGGATGACAAATTATATAAAAACTGTCCCCATGTTCTTTTTTCCGAGCGCTTTCGGCTATACATTTAACCATTTAAAGGATTATATTTTAACTGTTAAAATAAGAAATAGTTTGTTGTAAGTGTGTTTTATAAAATGTTTTCATTTTTTTTGTTTCAAAACACGGTCAAGATATTATGTCCACGTTCAAAGTTAATATTATTAAGTGTTGGTTTGTTTGTTTTTATTAATAAGGCTTCCATTATTTTTAGCTTTTTTTTGTATGTAGATGACGTTATTATATTAGTGTTGTCGACAAGTATGTTTTGAATAGTGCCCAGTAGGTCTCCATGAACATTTGAATGAGGTCTAATTGAGCTATTGTCAGAAAGGTGTAGAGTTAGACTTCGTGTCAAACACGTTTTAGTGTGGCCTATATAATTATTTTGATTGATCAGAATACAATTCCTTAATATATATATATATATATATATATATATATATATATATATATATATATATATATATATATAAATATATATATATATATATATATATATATATATATATATATATATATATATAAGTTGTGGGTTTGTTGTTTTGTTTAGCGGCATATCAAACTTAATGAATTAATACCAAAATCTAAATATTTCGTGCACAAATTTATTTTATTTTATTTTTAGATAATACTGACATTAGTGATACGTCTCACTAATTAACCCACAGCTGAGGGCAAAGAGGTGGATTCATAAATTTCCCAAGTTTATATACGCATCAGTGACTATAAAGAATTCGACTGGAATAGGGACTCAGATAATAGAGATAGCGAAAATAGTATATATATATATATATATATATATATATATATATATATATATATATATATATATATATAGTGAAATGTCTTCAAAAGCTACTTAAAGTATTAAGAAATAGGAAATAGTGTTATAAAAGAGTACTGGACCGTATGTAATAACCGTATTCCAATATCGAATGTCAACCATCCCCTCACGGATTAAAAAGAAACTTGAGTAACAGAAATGCCGTTCTACAGAAGGATGCCGAGAATACTGTAGACTGAACATTTGGGCGTATTTTAGAGAAAAGGAAAACAAAGAAGACAGTTGAAATTTCTAGATTACATATTGGTGAAAGGGGCCTTAGAAAAATTGACACTCAAAGGGCATATTGAAAATGCCAAGGATGGAGTAAAGCATGGCCTACCTAACGACCTTGTGAAAATGTTTAGAAGCAAAGGTATTAGGAGCGACACATCTTACTAAGAACTTCAAAAAAAAAAAAAAAAAAAGAAAAGAAAAAAAGGAAATTTTGGAGAGCCATGATCAATCAAATCCTCAAGGGAGACGATATTTAGAAAAAAAATAAAATGCAAGAAATGTATTAAAAAGATATTTTACAGGGAACAAAATCCTGCATGTGGACAGAAAAAAATACATTTTTTCCCCTCCAATCTAGCTACTAAGGCGCAAGGGTTTACTGGGTGTGCGAGAATATGACAGGAATAAAACAGTATTAAGGAGAGAGAACAGAATTTGAAAAGACGATTGAAACTGAATTTAAATTTTTGAAGATCACATTTGCTTGGGAAGCAAGAAACCAAAAGAGACATTCACAAGAGAGAAGTGCAAAAAATAAACTTTTAGCATAGACTTGACTTGTATCGGTTTTCACCCTGGTCGGGTAGAACCGGCTTCCTCCCGAGCAAGTACAGCATCACGGACCATCGCTGCCCACGCTCGCCGATCCTGAGCCAGGTCACAGGAAATGGCGAGCCAATCGCGATTCCATCGTCGAACACCAACTACTTGTGAACCCGATAGTACTGCTAGGTCATCATTGACTGTGCTAGCCCACGTCCTCAGCTGCCCACCGACACGTTTTCGCCAGCCAGGAAGAGAAGGAGGGAGAAGTACATCGTGGATGAGCTCTCCCTCTGGACGTCGAGCTGCGTGCCCGAATCATCGGAGACGACACTGAAGCAGGGCGGGTGGAAGAGGACGGAGACTCAGGCAACGGCGTAGAATGTCTGTGGGCACACGATCGATTCGGCGGCATCGTAGAATGCAGCAAAAGCAATCGTTGTCTAACACTTCAAGACTTCGTAGGTCAACCGCTCTAAGTGGCCACGTTTCGCAGCCATAGAGAAAGTTACATCTATTCATTTCAACTGTAAGGTGATGAAACCTTGCCGCTATGCTAATAGTACGCCGAAATTCATAATGTCGAGGTACCATAAAGGAAAGGAATATTTATTTTATTATAATGCAAAAATCCGGCACAAGGCCAAAAGGGCGGATAGGGGAAAGTTTTTCTACAATCTGTCTTATCTTAAACTCAGCTAGCCACGATTACTGACCCAAACATAGCACAGTATTCCTTACACCAAAATACGACATTCTTACTTACCATTCTTACTATAGCACCGATAATGCCTTAAATCTCAGTGAAGTCCTAACTCGTTCTTATATGTGAGATTTGTCTGTGGTGGGTAGGGATTAAAAATAACAGCATTTAAAAATGAAACTTCACTGAATAGTCGCTATAAGGGAAAGTTTAGCAGAACAATTACCAAGAAAATATTTATCGAAAATGCACAGGGGAACTATGCTACGAAGATAGAAAAGGAAGTGTAACAGCATATACTGTTTAAATGTTAAAGTTTTGCCATCCGGTGGGTTTGGACTTCATGCACAGTCTAGCCGACTTAATTAAGATTTCCACTGTTTTTTTTTTTTTGTTTTTTCTTTATCGGTATTATTTTTTTGTTAGGAAAAGAGGCTTGACGTATGATCCTGAACGTAGATTTCCCATCGATGACTCAGAAAATTACATTATCGCTTTAATAATATAATATCAATTTAATAATAATAATAATAATGATTAACGACATCAATATTTCCAGATATTCTTGGAGCCCTCGGATTGATTGGAAAAGGTAGACCATGCCTTAAAGAAATACAAAAAAAAAATTGTACTCACAAGTTCAGCACGCACATTAGGAACAGCTTTATGTATGTTAGAAAAAATGATCAGTGGAAGGTGTCATGAAGCCATTTCTGAACTTTAACCTCTCGTTGAGAACCGGAAGGAAATGTATATAAAATAGAAATCAATAATAATAATAATAATAATAATAATAATAATTGTTATTAAAGACCACAAAAGAGGTGTCCCCTTATTGATATGGCAGTCCCTGCAGACTGCAATGTATCTTTGAAGATATTCAAAAAGCTCTCAAAATACAATGACCTTGAAATAGAAATTTCAAAAATGTGGCATATGGGGACAGCAAAAATCCCTGTTGTAGTTGGAGCCCTAGAATTGGTTGGAAAAGATTCCAGTAGATTAATTGAAGGGATTCCTGGAAGTCCATACCTCAAAGAGATACAAAAAAAATTTTCTGACAAGTACAGCCCACTCTTTACGAAGGGCTTTATCTATGTAATTTCTTTTTTGTCAGTGGAAAGTGCATGATGCCATTTCTAACCTTAGGCTCTCGGCGGGACCCGGAAAGAAATGTGTACACATCAGAAATCAAAGAAAATAATAATAATAATAATAATAATAATAATAAGAAGAAGAAGAAAGAAAGAAAGAAAGAAAGAAAGAAAGAAAGAAATTAATAAAATATGTGTTACAAAATACTTTTAATTGGTCAGTGGGAAATATCATGATGCCATTACTAACATTAGGTCTCTGGGCGGGATCCGGAAAAAACACACCGCAAATCAAAGGAATAATAATAATAATAATAATAATAATAATAATAATAATAATAATAATAATAAAAGCCAAAAAATTCAAAATGGAATTTCAAATGGGCGTAGAAATGCAACTACAGCACAATACACCGGCTGAAACTGCAAAATACTTAAAAAAAGACAGCAAAGACAAATGCAACCGACCAGATACAGAAGCAATGACAAGATAAACCGCTTCATGGCTAATACTCTGCCCGTACCAAACAAGCTGACGTAGACAAAACCCGTACCCATCAGTGGCTACGTAGTGCAGGGTTGAAAACTGAAACTGAAGGTTTTATCCTTGCTGCATAGGATCAATGCTTGCTAACTAGGAATTATCAAGCACATATACTAAAATATTGCGTTAGCCCAAAATGCAGATTCTGTGATAAATATCCAGAAACGATTGATTATCTTGTATCAGGTTGCATGATTTTGGAACCCACTGAATATAAAACCCAGCATGACAGCATGGGCCATTATCTGCACTGGAAAATCTGCAACTTCTACGGAAAGGAAACTGAAAGAAAATGGTATGAACACCACCCAGACCCGCTTATGGAGATAGGGCCTGTTACAATTCTATGGGACTATACAATACACACTGACAGAACAATCAAAGCCAACCGCCCAGACATTGTTATTAAAGACCACAAACAAAACAGTGCCTCCTTATTGATATGGCAGTCCCTGCTGATTGCAATGTATCTTTGAAGATATTCAAAAACCTGTTAAAATAGAAGGACCTTGAAATAGAAATCTCGAAAATGTGGCATATTGGAACATCAACAATGTCTGTTATATTTGGAGCCCTAGGACTGGTTGGAAAAGATTCCAGTAGACTAATTGAAGGGATTCCTGGAAGTCCATGCCTCAAAGAGATACAAAAAAATTGTTCTGACAAGTTCAGCCCACACTTTACGAAAAGAAATTTTCATGTATAAATAAATGTTTTTAATTAGTTTTTTTTTTTGTCAGTGGAAAGTATCATGATGTCATTTCTAACCTTAGATCTCTGGGCGGAACCCGGAAAGAAATCTGTAAACGCCAGAAATCAAAGAAAATAAAAATAATAAATAAATAAATGTGTTACAAAATACATTTAATTAGTCAGTGGAAAATATTACTGATGTCATTTCTAACCTTAGATCTCTGGGCGGGACGTGGAAAGAAATGTGTACACACCTGAAATGAAAGGAAATAATAATAATAATAATAATAATAATAATAATAATAATAATGAGAAGAAGAAGAAGAAGAAGAAGAAGAAGAAGAAGAAGAAGAAGAAGAAGAAACTAAGAAGACTGAAAGACTGGATGAAATCTGTTTACTGTCAAAAACGAACAAATTGAACATGAAAAATCCACGAACGATAATATAAACGCAATATATGCTTTTGATCAATACACTGCCTGTACCAAAGCAGATGATATAGGCAAACACCGCACCTATAAGTGCTTATATAGTGCAGGGTCAAAAGCTGAAACTGAAGTTTTTATTCTAGTTGAAGAGAACCAATTCTTACTAACTAGAAATTACCATGCTGAAAATTGTCTTAAATAGTAGATTCTATGTTAAATATCCCCACCCCATAAAAAAAACGGCCATCTTGTATCAGGTTGTTAGCATCCACTGAATATAAAACACAGAATGACAGAGTGGGTCAATATCTGCACAAGAAAATCTAAAACTTTTATGTAAAGGAAACTGCAATAAACTGGTATGAACATCAACCAGTTCCGGTTGAGGTGATAGGACCTGTAACAATTTTATGGGACAATAAACAGAAAAAAATCATGTAACAATAAACATAGATAAAAAAACAGTGGGATAATAAACAAAGATAAAACCATGGGACAATAAACATAGATAAAATTATGTAACAATAAACATAGATGAAAGCATTGGACAATAAACATAGATAAAACCATGGGACAATAAAGAGAAAAAATCATGTAACAATAAACATAGATAAAAAAACTATGGGATAATAAACATAGATAAAACCATGGGACAATAAACATAGATAAAATTGTGTGACAATAAACATAGATAAAACTATGGGACAATAAACAGAAAAAATCATGTAACAATAAACATAGACAAAAAAAACTATGGGACAATAAACAGAAAAAAAATCATGTAACAATAAACATAGATAAAAATATATGAGATAATAAACATAGATAAAACCATGGGACAATAAATATAGATAAAACTATGGGTCAATAATCATAGATAAAATTATGTGACAATAAACATAGATAAAACCATGTGACAATAAACATAGACAAAACTATGTGACAATAAACATAGATAAAACCATGGGACAATAAACATAGATAAAACTATGGGACAATAAATATAGATAAAACTATGAAACGATGAACATAGAAACGTAAAAGGGGTCAATAAACATAGATAAAACCATGGGACAACAAACATAGATAAAACCATGGGACAATAAACATAGATAAAACTATGAAAGCTAATTCGCCAGAAATCGTGATCGAAGACCACAAAAAACAGAACGTGCTTTCCTATTGACATGACACTTCCTAGTGACTGTAATGGATGTTTGATGAACTTGAAAACAACTATCAAAATACAAGTATCTTGAAGTTGAAATCGCAGAAATATAGCGCAAACGGACATCAATAATTCCAGTTGTAGTTGGCTCATTGATGGTATCCCTGGTAGCCTAAGAAATAGAAACAATTCTACTCTGCCCGTACGAAACAAGCTGATGTAGACAAACCCCATACCCATCAGTGGCTATGTAGTGCAAGGTTAAAAGCTGAAGGTTTATTCTTGCTGCATAGGACAACAGCAACAATTAGTCTTCATAGATACCTGGAAACTGCAGAAGACTGGATAATGATAGACAATAAAAAGCATGTGAGAAATAAAGAGCTTTATTCGGGGAAGAGGAACTCAACAAATTCAAATAGGAGTACAAAATGGATGAAAGTGAACCGTAATACACCTGCGACAGTGGCAAAGAACATACAAAAAATCAAATCAAATAGATTAAATGCAGACACTATAACAAGATCAGCCTTTTCATAGCCAATACTCTGCCCATACCAAACAAGTAGATGTAGAAAAATCCCGTATCCAGCACTAGTTATGTAGTGACGAGTTTAAATCGAAGGTTTTATTCTTGCTGCATATGACCAATGCTTACTAACTAGAAATTATCAAGCACACATACTGAAAAATTTTGTTAACCTAAAATGAAAGAAAATGACCATCTTGTTTCAGGTTTCAAAGAGTTAGAACTCACTGAATGCCCACATGATACAGTGGCCAATAACTGCAATGGAAAAATATGCAACATTTACGCAAAGGAAACTACAAGAAACTGTCCTCAAGGACACATGGCACAGTGCATAAAGGCGTTGGTTAGATCCAGTGACAGGACCCAAAGAGTATGAGTTCAATACCCGGTTAAGGCAGTGGTGAACTTTCAGAGGGAAAATTAGCAGGAGATAACTGATAACTGACATCCATCAAACATGGCACGTGGAACTAGAACAGTTTACCCCAGTGATCGAAATAAAGGGTTCAGTTCGAAATTCCAACCACCTGAAGAAGGCCGGAACGTACAACCGCCGAAACGTTGTGATAAATATGGCGACAAAGATGGTATTTATCAATCCACCCACGGGGATCGAATGTGGCACAAGGCCTTTTTAATGTGGGTATCTCTGAGCCCGTAGGCCCAGCCAAAAATAAATAAATATGGCGACAAAGATGAGGACAGTAGTCCGAATAATGTAAATAATGTACATAATACCTCATCTCAGAAATACA
>CAHIKZ030001824.1:1167500-1225000 GCA_903632075.3 Acanthosepion pharaonis | reverse complement strand
AAAAATTTCCTTATCAGGAAATAAATAATATTAGCATTATTATTAACTAAAGTACAGGACTATGAATTGAAAGAGTCTGGCAAATATAGTACAAAAGTTTCGCTGCCCTTTGTGAAAAGTACGTATTTTGGTAGTAGCCTGGCCCGCAAAGAGATACCCAAAGATACCGCAAAGATTTTCCCCGGCCCCATCTCTCTCCCCCACCCCTTTTTCTTTTCTTTTCCTCTCCCTCCCTCTTCTTCTGATCATTAAGATTAGATCGTCTATTGTGTGTATATGTCAAAACAAAATGTATCCTTTCCGGTTACATCTTTAATGTATTAGACATCCGACAACATTCATATTTCTCTCACTTAAACCGTCTTTGACTCACCTCTCTAAAAACTTCTCTCTGTAAAGTTTTAATCTCCCAGCTTCTCTCGTCTGTTACCCCTCTCTTTAGCTCTAACATCTGACCCGCGCTCTCATACTTACACTCTCTCTAAATTGTATTTTTTTTTATTTCCGGAGTTGTTTTTTCTGTTTTCTTTTTGAATTTGTAGGTCTGATGAATTGGATCATATTTACGATTCCAATAGAATAAATTATGACCATGGAATATTAGTGTTTATGCTTTTATATATATATATATATATATATATATATATATATATATATATATATATATATATATATATATATTGTAATATATATATATATATATATATATATATATATATTATATATATATATATATATATATATATATATATATATATATTGTATATATATATATATATATATTATTGTAATATATATATATATATATATATATATATATATATATATATATATATATTATATATATATATATATATATATATATAATGTAATATATATATATATATATATATATAAATATATAAATATATATATTTTTTGAGTAAATTTTAAAATTACTGGGTTTTAAAGACACAGCTAAAATCACGTTTCCATGGTTACAGATAAATCTACTTCAAAGGGACAAGGGTTGTCTGGGTTTTCCTTATGTCTGTATCATTGTATCGGTTATTATCTACATTTTCGTAAGGGGTAGGGATGTATTTTTCAATGAGAACTGACATCCGTTGAATGCATGTCGTCTGGATTTTTAAAAATTTATTGATAACGGCAAAAAAATTCTTACGGCATTTTTTTTTCCTATTTGTAAATTTAAAGATTTTCGGAGGTGTTCAGATTAGAATACTTTTTAGTTAACTACGATTTGAAATATTCTCGTTTTTAATTTTTATTATACTATATTTTTTTTATGAACAGTTAAATGTATTACAATCCCTTATATTATGTAGGATTATTTTTACATCAAGTATAAGTATGTATATTAGGGTACATTTTTTTTTAAGTAAAATTTATGACAATGACGGCAAAAATAGTTACTTAATTTACTGATTTAGTAAACTTTTAATTTTTATATATATAAACCTAGTAATATATTGTTTCTCATGTAAGTACAAAGGACATGGGTCATTCATAAGCTTACATCTTCTGGCATTTCATATTAATTTTATTTTACTATAGGTGTTTTATTGGATTCTTTTAAGTGTGTGTAGTACAAGAACTTTAGTTTAGAATTCATTTTATTTAACTACAATTTTAATTACAACTTTAAAATATTTTCATTGTTATTTTTAATAAACTATATTACTTTATAACAGAAGGAAATTTGAAATTACTTATAGTAAGTAAAATTATTTTTGCATATCAAAGTATATGTATATTACGATTTTTAAACTTTTATATTTAAATATTATTTAAGTAATATTTATGGCACTTACTGGAAAAATAGCTAATTCATTTCTCAGATTTAGTAAACTTTATTAATTAATTTTGTAAAAATAAAAATATCTGTAAGAACACCGGATTATATATCTTACTGTTCTTTCTTTTTTTTATTTATATATATATATATATATATATATATATATATATATATATATATATATATATTGTATATATATATATATATATATATATATATATATATATATATATATATAATATATATATATATATATATATTAATGTAAAATATATATATATATATATATATATATATATATATTGTATAGATAGATAGATAGGAACAGACTGGAACAGACGTGAACAGAAGGAGATAGATGTACTTCTTCTCAACCTATTTTATTATAAATAATAAAACCCGAATCTGTAAAATAAAACTGTATAGATTATTTTAAATAAAAATTATCACCTTTATTTTTAACCTCCCCTCGCTAGAAGAAAACACGGCAAAAATGAAAACGGAAAGATCACGTTTAACTCCCGTACCATTTCCGAAGTTTTTCTACTCATTATCACCAATGGCAATTCCATTTTCTCGAAATATGAACTTTCCCGATTCTCATATATTTTGCGCACACGGCAGTGCATTAAATTCTAGTTGTTTATCAAGAACAGGCGATAATCAGTGACGTATTTATAACCCGTGTCAGGTTTACGTAGGCAATTTTGCATTTTATTTTAATGTTAATCCCTAACATTATCGCTACTCCGGCTTTCGTTTTCTTAGCCCTCACCATTTCCTGCAATAGAAAAATAACGTTTTCCGTGAGGTAAACGATCTTATTTATAATTCAAATGCCAACAAGTCTCATATTTCAGATGTTCGAAGATACTTCCTTATTATTATGGAGACATGATCATATTATCACCAATGATTTGAAGGTTGTTGCCAATAGGCAAAAGAAAGGAAGTCTTACAAAATCTCCTGCGTCTTCCCCAGTCCTTCTTTCAGAATCAACAAACTGCCAGGGTCTAGCCAATCCCAAACGTTCGTCGACAACTCATTCCTTCGGTAACGGCTCGGTTTTCATATAAAACCTTCCTACTTTATTTCTCAATAATTTATCGCCCAACACAAACTTAAAGTGTCACTTAAGATAGAGTTTGATTGAATGAGTTTGTTTGATGAATGTACAGAAAAGATAGGGGATTCACTCGTATCATAGCAACAGAAATTAGTCTTATGTTCACCGAAATAAAAGCAAATATGGCAGGAAATATAACGTAGCCAAAACCGGTAAAAACCTAGTAAATAGGATGTTAATTTCATACAACATAATATATATATATATATATATATATATATATATATATATATATATATATATATAAAATATAGTCTTAAGGTGTGCTATATTTATGGAATAAAGTGCTCAATATCAGAGATAGAGCGTGTGTAAATATAAATATAAAAGTGAACATAAAGTCAACACTTAGAGGCGACAGTCTGTTTCATGACTATATGCAATCGTCAGGCCATGTGGCCTGACGATTGCATATAGCATGAAACATACTGTCGCCTATATATATATATATATATATATATATATATATATATATATAAAAAATTGTGACCTAGTAATATACATACTTATACTTGATGTGAAAATAATTTTACATACTGTAAATGATTCTAATACATTTACTTGTTTGAAAAAAAGAAATATAGTATATTAAAAATTAAAAGGAATTGTTTTTTAAATCGTCGTTAAATAAAACGTATTCTAACTTAAACACCCACCAAAAATCTTTAAGTATACAAATAGAAAAAAAATGCCGTAAGAATTTTTGCCGTTAACAATAAAATTTTTAAAAAATCCAGACGACATGCATTTAACGGATGTCAGATTTCATTGAAAAATACATCCCCCCCCCTACCAATAACTGATACATCAAAATACAGCGATAATGAACACTCAAACACCCCTTGTCTGGATGAATAGATTTCTCTGTATCCTTGGAAATGTCAATTATGATTTTTGCCGTGCCTTTAAAACCCAATAAATTTAAAAATAAGTTATTCCAAAATTCGCTTCAGGATGAAATGGAACTAATGTCTTCAATTTAATTACACAATTAAATTCGAAGCTTTTAGCTTCCATTTTTGAAAAATGGTTAGAGCTGTGTAGCGAAAAAAAAACATATTTTAAATCAATTAATTTATAATATTAATGCTCTGCAACTTTACATTGAGCACTATTTTGTAAAAATAAAAATATCTATAATAACACTGGATTATATATCTTACTGTTCTTTCTTTCTTTATATATATATATATATATATATATATATATATATATATATATATATATATTGTAACATCTATATTTGTCTTTTTACTTCTCAATCATTTCGTCCATATCTATTTAAGTCTGTTGATATATATCTATATATGAAAAACTGGTTTAAGTATTTGTGTCTTATTACCTCGCAATCAGTTGTTTGTTGGTTGAGGAATTTATTTCTGAGAAACTTTCAACCTAACACCTTATCTTAGTAACTTATATGATGATATCTCTTTGCGGGCCAGGCTATATTTTTCTTGTGTGTATTGGTGTGTTTATTTTTAAGTTGCAATTGTTTTCTGGTACATGTGATAAAAGGGAGAATTTATTCCATAGTATTACAACTCATGTCATAGAGAGAATTCGAATACGTGTTGCCTGTACCAAGGTTGGTGGTGAATACATTGAATTTAACGACTTTTGATGGGATGTCCGCAATTTCAACATGAACAGTTTTTGTTGTATGCTGGGATGAATTTTATTATTTTAAATTCGTATTTTATTTATTTTATACAACATTTTTTAATTATTGTTTTATTGTATTTTATTTATAATTTTTATTATTGTTTTATTTTTATTTATTTATAATAATAATATCCCTACAAAAGACGATATAAAGGTCATATATCGAGAACAAAAAGGAAAGATAACGTTTAACACTAGATATGAAGTTGTTAAGATTATAGTGATCGATGGAAAAAGAACACATGAGTCAGTTCCATAAAACTTTGGTCGTTTAGAAGATGTGTGGAAATGGAATAGCCTAATGACTAATGGAGCATGAATGCATTCGTCACAGTTTTACGTGGCAAGGTGACTCAAAGCTGTCAACTGGTGGGACTAATGGATGTAGCTCTCGTCAGAACATTTGATATGGAAAGAGCGATAAAATAGCGATACGCTTAGCTGTGAAGGCCTGAACTGGTAGAAAATAACAAATGTAGCTCTCCACATCACTTGCAACTTGAAAATAAGTATAATTTAACGACTGGCTTAGCTTCGAAGGTCTGGGCTGGTGGAACTAAGGAATGCAGTTTTTCAGGATATTTGCCAGAGAAATCGCGATAGAGTAGCGAGGAGCTTATCTGTGAAGGCCTGAACTAGTTGAAACTAAGGAATGAAGCACTCGTCAGAACATTTGCTATGGAAATAGAGATAAATTAGCCCGATGTTTAGCTATGAAGGCCTGGATTCGTAGAACTAACGAATGTAGCTCGTTAGAACTCTTCCTATGAAAATAGCGATAGATAGTGACTTAGCTGTGACGGCATGAACTAGTGGAATTAACGATGGTAGCTGTCGTCAGAACATTTGTAATCAAAATAGCGATAATTAGCAGGAGGCTTAACTGTGAAGGCCTGCACTGGTGGAACTAAAAATGAAGCATGTCAGCACATTTGCTATGAAAATATCGATAGATTAGCGAGTGGCTTAGCTGTGAAGATCTGAACTGGTGGAACTAAAGAATATAGCATGTCAGAACATTTGCTATGGAAATAGCGATAGAAAATCGAATGGCTTTGCTCTGAAGGTATGAACTGGTGAAACGAAGGAATGTAGCATGTCAGGACATTTGCTATGGAAATAGAGATAGATAAACGAGTGGCTTCGCTGTGAAGGTCTGAACTGATGGAATTAAGGAATATAGCATGTCAGAACATTTGCCATGGAAATAGCGATAGATAAGTGAGTGGCTTCGCTGTGAAGGTGTTAGCTGATGGAACTAGAGAATGTAGCTCGTCTGAACATTTGCCATGGAAATAGCGTTGGAGTATCGAGAGGCTTAGCTGTTAAGGCATGAACTGTTGGAAATAAGGAATATAGCCTGTCAGAGCATTTGCTATGTAAAATGCGATAGATTAGCGAGTAGCTTAGCTGTGAAGATCTGAACTGGTGGAACTAATGTATGTAGTTCTTCAGAATATTTGTATGGAAAATTGCAATAGAGTAACAATAGGTTTAGCTGTGAATTCTTGAACTGGCTGGAAATCAGGAATGTAACTTTCGTCAGAACATTTGCCATAGAAACAGAGATGGATTAGCAAGAGTTTTAGATATGAAAGCCTGAACAGGTGGAACTAAGGAAAGTTGCTCTCTAGAACATCTGCCATGGAAATAGCGATAGTTTAGCGAGAGGCTAAGGTATAAATATCTGAACTGGTGGATGTAATGAATCTAGCTCTTCAGAACATTTGCAATGAAAATAGCTAATGGATGGATCTGGTGGAATTATAGAACATAGCTCGCGTCAGATCCTTTGCCAAGGAAATAACCATGGATTAGCCAGAGTTTTAGCTTTGAAGGTCTGAACTGGTGGAACTAAAGAATCTTGTTCGTTGGAACATTTGCCATGGAAATAGCGATAATGTAGCGAGAGATTTCCGATGTTTCATCTGTGGAGAAAGAGATGTAGAGTGGAAAATCATTCTCTCGCAAGGACGCTTGTTGATTTATTAAAGTCGATTTTTTGCCATTGAATATTGCATAAACAATGATTTCCAAATAAACATCCTACTATATAACCCAGAGCTGGTGGGAGGGAGTAAGGATGTGGATTCGTAACATTCTAAGTGAATCTATCGAAGCCCACTGGATTCGAACTTAGCTCGACAAGTTCTCATTCCGAATGGCTCGCCATTATATGACGACGACGACGAGAAGGAGTAGTAGTAAAAAAATTATAAAATCAGGGTAATTATTATTGAGACCCTTTATATTCTAAACTTCTGACGAGACTATTTCCGTAGAAAAGTAAACATTCTTGTGATAACAAAAAAGAAAAATTGCTGAACTCCCAAATCATGCTTTACAATCTCAGACGTCTTATTTGCGCTAAAGTTTGTTCATTTTTTTTTTCTTTTCTTGCGGCTTTCCCATGAGGAATCTTGGGACCATTCTCGATTCCACCAGTGATTACCTTACTTCCGGAACATTTTTTTTTAAATTCATGATTACGTTATTTTTTATTATTATCATTTTTTTTGTCGTGTTTTTTGAGTCTTTCTGTTTGCACATCATAATAACAACGTAAATTGTCTTCCATTTATATTTTTCAAAGCGGCGAGAAAAAAAAAGTCGACTGTTTCTTTGACAGACCGGATTTTTTTCAAATATCTCCGTTCCTGAAAGAATTACTTCCCTTCCAAATACATCATACATGGCTATAAAATGTCACAAAATTAAAATGAAATTCTTAAATTCTTAACCTCCTTTTATTTAAAATATATATATAATATATATATATATATAATGTATATAATATAATATAATATATATATATATATATATATATATATATATAATATAATATAATATATATATATATATATATATATATATATATATATATATATATATATATATATATATATATACACAAAATAATCACACATAGAATTAATCAGAAGTATTAATGCGATTATTGGCGACATCCATCGCTAGAAAACATAATATATGCATTAAAATCCTGTTCGTCCATAGGATAGTCTTCCATACATCATCAGGCATGTGTTTTTTTTTTCCTTATAAAATCAAAAACTTGAGACGATATATCTGTATGTCGACCGAAAGATGTTTTTTGAATATCTTCTATTATTGACGGTTGTGTAAGATCTCGGAACGTGCAAAGACGCAACGCTAAGTTTTTCAAAATTTTTTTAAGTGAGAATTTTATTTAAATATTTCTTGTTATGTGTTAAATCTGTATGTCGACCGAAAGATGTTTTTTGAATATCTGCTATTATTGACCGTCAATATATATATAACACTTAAATTAATTTCAAACTATAAGAATATACATATTAATTAAATTATAAAAAGAATGCAGCAACATTATTTACTCAGTTTCTTTTTTTATTAGAAATTAAATTACGTCACTTAGTATCCTCCGTAATTCATCTTGACTTCTCAGTTAACCTGATGAATATTGATAGAAATTTTGAAAAGCTAATAATATTTTTACTTATATTTATAAATACTTGTTGCAACACGAACTCCATATATTCATATTTATTCAAGTCCCGCATTAATTCCAACAGTTAAGTTTTATTTCTATCACAATTAAGGATTAAGTTTCTTGTACAGTGTAAACCGGATATAAGAGACCCGGATATAAGAGAAACCCGGATATAAGAGAGATTTTCTCTGGTCCCAAATTAGAGCCCATACTTACCTAAACAAAATAGACCAAACCCTGATATAAGAGAAACCAGGATATAAGAGACTTATTCTCCGGTCTCGACAACTCTCTTATATCCGGGTTACACTGTATATATATATAGTACTAGCAGGTCGCTCGCAAGCTCACGAATGCAGCCTTTGCTCTTGCAAGTGCATTCGCTGCGATCCTGAAAGTGCATTCGCCGCGCTCAGGCAAAAAAAAAAAAGCGCGGCGTACTCAACAGTACACAGCCCAGTCCGTGTTCACTGGTCGCCATTTCTCGACTTTTCTCCCCACCGTGGTATCGTTATTAAGTACCCAATAACAAACTTGCTGAGATCTGTCCAAGGAGAGTAAAAACAATACATCCCAAAATAAATATGGAAAATTGGGGGAAAAAAAACAAAAACAGAAGAAATATGAAGAATACATAAAAGCATAGCAATCAACAAAGCACACACGGAAGATCGGTGTACCTGTACACGCTACGATGATCAATGATCATTTTAAGATAATGCGAAGTTAAAAATATATATTAATATATTATATTTCATGATATATATTAATATATTATATTCCATGATATATATATATATATATATATATATATATATATATATATATATATATATATATATATATATATATTCCATGGTATAGGTTACTTTATTAAGTTTCTATCTCTTTAAATTTCGAATATATAAATAACTAGCAGTAGAGCCCAGCGTTGCCCGGGGATGTAACAGTAAGAGATAGATCAAGTATCGACCATCATAAAGACTGAAAAATAAAATTGACAAAGATTATTGTTTAAGGTTGATGGTCACGCATGTCTTAATTAGTTTTTTCTTTTTTTTTTTTTTTCAAATTGGTCAAACTCAAACAAAACATTGTTTTCAGTCGTTATGAGTCTACCGATTGAATAGAATTTTATTATAAACAATTGTCTTGTAAATGAAATTTTTAAAGCATTCTGAATGTAAAAATAAAGAAAATAGTATGCAAGACAATAAGAAACACTACCTGCCAAAAAAAGTGAAATTTTGTTGAAATCGGTTGAAAAACGTAGAAAATCCGATCCCATATAAAAAGGAACACACACACACACACACAAACAACCTGGGTTTTATAATAAGTATAACTCGAGATGAGTTGTCCCCCTTTCATTCTGGTGACAGAATCGTGTTTTATTGTGTTTTCAAATTGATTTTGTGCAAAAACAATTGTTTTTCCGTTTTTGACGCTGTCAGAACCCCCGCAATGTAATTTTACGTAGTCCTGTGAAGTTTTGTTGAAATCTGTTGAAAAATGTAGGAAATCCGATCCAATATATAAACGTACAGACACGCACACACGCACACACAATCTGCATTTTATAATAAGTAAGATTCTGATTTCTATTTACCTATCTTTACACTATATTAATATTATCTCATAAATTGTGCTTTGTTCTGTCACCCATGCAATAAAAATAGTTGTTTATACGGAAAGTAATGACCTACATACACCAAATCGTCTTTAAATTGACTGGCATCAGAAGAATTATCGCTGAACTTTTAAAAGGTAAGCTTAAACATTAATTCAATATTTAAATGCAGTGATCAATTTTGAGTTCTTCTGTAGATTGTTGATGACTATTGCATCTACCCACCTCCAGTTATTGTGATGATGGCCAAACCAAGCGTCTTACACAGGAGCTAGCTTAAATGCGGCTCGAAAGGGCGGTTTCTACGCTAGTTTACATAAAAATTTGGATTGCAATTTTGGATACAAAAGGAAATCAAGAGTTACTCCCCTTGAAACATGAAAACAACGATAATGGCTAGTATAATATATTAATATATATGTTTAACCTCGCATAATCTGGCAACCCTGAATCTAAGCTCATCAAAAAAGTTCCCTGCGCCTAATTATGGCTT
This sequence comes from Acanthosepion pharaonis, assembly GCA_903632075.3. Taxonomy (NCBI): domain Eukaryota; kingdom Metazoa; phylum Mollusca; class Cephalopoda; order Sepiida; family Sepiidae; genus Acanthosepion; species Acanthosepion pharaonis. Next base: position 1,214,798 of record CAHIKZ030001824.1, on the reverse strand, counting down.
TTGAATGAGCTATAAATCATTGAAATCGGACCAGTGGGAGAGGAGATGTTGCTTGGATACACATGCATACACTGTACTTTATATATGAGAGTATGTATATAGTAAATATTCATTATGGTTTTCACTTTTAAATATTGTTATTTTGTTCCCCCCACCCCAACAGACAAATTCTACATATGAGACTTTGATGTATTATGGTGGCTATAATAATTAAGAATGTGGTGTTTTGGTGCAAAGGATATTGTATAGTGTTTGGGTCAGTGATTGTTACTAGCTAAGTTTAAGATAAGACAGATGGTGACCAGCCTTCTACAGCCACACATTTGGCGTTGTACCACATGTTTTGTTTGATAAATATTATTTGCCTTACGTTGGCATCAGATCAATTTACCTTTTGTTTTTATTCACATTGTCCTTTTGTTTACAAGTAGCGTCCGTCGCGAGATGCGGACGTCACGTGATATGGAATGCCACTGTGTTGGAATATTCCTAACCAGCTCTAACTGTAATAATATTTTAGATGTTGTTTATATATATATATATATATATATATATATATATATATATATATATATATATATATATATAGTTATTTCTGAAATTTGACATTGATAACTATATATTCTACTTGTTTTTTTTTTTTTCAGAATCGCTCAAATTATAAGAACTAAAGAGGCAACAAGTCGCTGGTAAATAACTCTTTTAAAGATGTTCTATTTCTTCTACTCATCTTTATATTAACACGAATATTGATAATGGTTTTTGCAAGTTTCAGCAAAGAAAGACTACTTGTTAAAACTGAATGCATCGCCACAGGATTGTTGCATGTCTATTCGCAGAAACTTTTCAATTGGCACTTCTTTCCGGCTTGTGGATGGCCTGTCCGATCATAACTCTATATACACTAAGGTGCGACCATCTTTGAAGCAGTTGTACCACTCCTCGAAATAGCTTTTGCCCATGCCATCATCGTCAAATGTCTGTTGAATCTTCTGGATGATTTGAGCTTGAGTATCACCAGGATTTTGGAAAAAATCTGATGCAATATCTCTGCTCAGTGCGTGTGAAAACGAAAAACTGATGAAAGCGAACTACACGTCTTTACTGTAGGAATAACAGCTGAGAACTACGGGCGCGAACTTGATTTTAAATATGTGCAAAAAGGGTGGCGCCGTCTGTTGGCTTCTCGTGGACTCTGGTAGTTTCTTACTCAAATTGATAGTGCTACTGCTGGCTTCAACTGAGCGTTTGGCTTATATGCATCTCGCCTAACTCCTACCACTCTCAAATCTCATTACGCATTCACCAATATAGTTTTTTCTCTATCTCTGCAGACACAACGTTCATAAAGCGGTCAGCTATTTCAAAACAATAAACTTTGTTTCACACTTTCCTCGCGACAATCGGCCATTTTATCAAAACAATAATTTTTTTCCATAAGCAATTTTAAGAAATTATCTATGAAGAATTTCATTTTGTTTGCCTAATTCCAATAAATTCTCTTTGCTTGTCGATTTCCCGGCCGACGATGAACTTCAACATTTCAAAAGCACATGAGTTATCCAAATCGGCAAGAATATATTATATTCCGCTTTCGTAGTCATATCAATGCTTATTTGCTTTTCCATATTTTAGAGTTAACATTCTATTCAAAGCTTCTGTTCATCAGAAAGATAAAAAAAAATACATTTCTCTTTTTTTACTTGGCTTCATATTTCAAATCATTAATTTTCAACTGAAAGATTTCTTTTTTAACATTTTCAACAATTCTAATTCTTCAATTTTATATGGAGTTTTCACACGAAACTTTTTAATCCTTAATTCATACTACTAGTGTCAATTTCGTTTTTTGCATTTTTACAATTTTTTAAAATTTAAAATTGTATAATTTATAAAGTTTTTGAATCTTTTCAATTTAGATGAGATAATTCTTAGTGGATATTGTTGTGAAGTAAAACTATATTTACTAATTATATATTTTCAAGCTTATAACAATCTGAAGGATCCGACTATTTTTAAAAGAATTTGGATTTATTTTATATATGTATATACATGCAGAAATTCTGAAGTATGGATGTACAAACCGATAAATTTCATTCTTGCAAGGTGACGTGTTTTAAGTGTTATCCCTCCTAAGGAAAACGAAACAAAACCCTAATGAAATTTATTGTCTGCTACACTATAATTAACAACGAGCACGTTCAGCGGTCAATCTGCCGTCAATAAATAGATTAATACATTAGAAGAAGAAAACCGCGTAGTTAGAAAATGCTTGTATACAACGTGTTAGCTATAAGTAAGTAATATTAGTTTCTAATCAGATTAACTCAAGTTTAATTTTGCTAATTTTTCATAAATAACGTTTCAGAAATATATATTCTATTTTTACAAGATTTTTAAACCGGAAAATTATGTTTTGTTTACATATGTTTAAAAAAATGGCTGACGTTACCGATATTACTGAAAAACATGCAAGTCTATTCCAATCAATATAATTTCTATTTGAAATGTACTAAAGTATTTTGTTTACCGGGTACAGTAAATGAAGTGCTTTAGCTTTCGTTTAAAGCTAAATTCAAAGTTTCGGAAAATATTTTTCATTTTTAAAAATTCATACCTTTAAAATTTCATACTTTACGTATACTCTATACATTTTTGAAAAAACAAATATTACCAGCAATACATCTTTTAAAAAATAATACCAACAATACATTTTTGAAAAAAAAAACAAATATCCCCAGTAAAACATAACTGAAAAAAATATTACCAGCAATACATTTTTAAAAAAATATTACCAACAATACATTTTTGAAAAAAACAAATATTACCAGCAATACATATCTGAAAAAATATTACCAGCAATATATTTAAAAAAATATATTACCAACAATACATTTTTGAAAAAAAAAACAAATATTACAAGCAATACATATCTGTAAAAAATATTCCCAGCAATATATTTTTAAAAAAAATATTACCAGAAATACATTTTTGAGCGAAGAAATTTATTGCTCTAAAAACATGTATTGCTGGATTCACTTAAATATAGCAATACATTTATTTAACAAAGCAAATATTACCAACAATGCATTTTTTGAAAAAAAATATTACCAACAATATATTTTTTGAGAAAAATATATTATCAGCAATAAAAATCTTGTCAGCATTAAATAACCCATTGAGTTTGATATTCCGTAAAACAAAACAAGAAAAAACAAATGAAGCTACAAAGGATGGGAAGTTGAGGAGAGACATGATCACTCAGGTTTTGAAAGCACACGCAAATATAAAAGTAGATGGTTTGTTTACTCTTACCTAACACTGCATGATGCCTACAATAATTATTTTACTTGGAAATCATTCATCAAAAGACCCACTTCAACGTTGATTAACTTTAGTAATTACACGACAACCTGGAATTTCAGCGTAGCTTGAGAGTCATACTATAACATGTTTCATAAAATACTCGTGTGAAATCAAACATTATAAATCACATGTCGTCTTGATTATAAAATAGGCGGAAATGTTGACATGGCGACTAAGTCTGCAACACGCTTGATGTTGGTAAACAGCGTGATATTAAGAACATAATTTGGTCATTTCTATGTTCTGTGATCACTCCTCCAACAAGAGGCAAGAGCGATCGATTGTCTAAATGTCAAATATCCATGAAGACTTAGCTAAATATGCGAAGCGTAATTAAATATTTTTCTTTTAATAGTCTATTCTCTTTGCAAGAAGACAGAATTCAAGCTTGTTAGCAAAAGGGGCAGTTCACCAAACAAAGTACAAGTTGGAGATAGCAAAAAAAAAAAAAAAAATTGTAAATATCTGGGAAGTGTTTTGACGGAGGGAGAAAACCCGCGGCACAGAAATCCGAAGGCGTATTTGGAAAGTAAATTTCGCATTCGAGAAGCTAAGCAAAATATTAAGAAACAGCAGTATTTTGTTAGAAATAAATAAAATAGTACTGAACTGTTACATAATATTAGTTATCCTTGCGGTTCTACAGAAGGATGATGAGAATACTGTGGACCGAATATGTGATCAACGAAGACATTTTAGAGATTTTCTCAAGGCAATTCACCTAAGCAAGGCAGGAGTACCACTAGCACTCAAGGGGTTACAGAGGATTGAGAACAAGAATAAAGAAGCGTGTTTGAGGAAAGGATACAGCGAAGGACGGGAAACAAGCTCAGGGTGTCAGATGTCGATTGACATTACACTTGAATATTTAAAGATTATAGTCATCGGGGAAGCAAGTAAGGGGAAGGGAATTCTACGGATGGGAAGTGCGAGAGAACAAACTGTTTGAGTAGAAGAGACGGTTACATTTAACCGTTTTGACAGTGAAAGTCTGGGACCGATATGCCAGCCTGGTAGTTCGTTTAAATTCATGTAGTCCTGGAACCAGCGAAAGTAGCTTGTCGGAACAGTTGCCATGAAAATATTTGCAGAAGAGACAGAAGGAGGCCACAGTAGATCTGTGGTATAACGATTGTAGACTAGATGCCAGATCAAGACCTATCATCTTGCATATTCGTCTCTGAATTTTGTAGAGGACCTCGAGACGTACTGCGGAAGCACCAGGCCATATATGACCGTAAACAAAAATGAAATGTATGCTTTGAATCAGAAATAGACGGTCGAAATTTGTAGGGAATATAATGAGAAAAGAAAGCATGGGAAATTTGGTACTTACGGTGGAGCCTGGAGGCAAGAGGGACACCCCCCCCCAAAAAAAAAACAACGCATAACTTAACTATCGAACATGAGTAAATGGATGACAAAACAGGGTTATGGCGAGATAACAAAAAGACAAGATATATTAAGAGCTACAAAGGATAGAAAATTGTAGCTGGCTATGAGGAGCTGTTAGCGAAAGGAATAGCCCATGATGTGAGTTACACCTTGGGTCCTATAAATCAAGCACATACAGAAACGCAGCAACCTGTGTATCGTAGCAATAGAGTATAAAAAATGTATCACGGAAATCCAAATATCCATGGTAAATGTAATAGGAACATTAGCTGGCTCCATACCGGAAATTTATCGTTACTATTTACATAGTTCAGACTGTTTTCCTCATCTTTGTTGCTATATAACCAAAGTCGAAGCAGTTGTACAATCGCGCCTTCTTCAGGGGTGTACATTGGAATTTCGAACCGAATACATTATTTAGTCCACATTTTAGTTTAGATTGTTCTAATTCCACGTGCCATACCTTATTTGGATATGACAGTTTCAGTTAATTTTCTTTAGTAACTCATCTCTGCAAGGTTTTGTACCCCTTGCTGTGTTCAGGTTTTGAACTCAACTCTTTAGATCAATTCTCTTTTTAAATTACATCACCCAATAATTTTATCCACTGGGGAATGTGTCCTTAGTCACAATACCTCATCTCAGAAATATAGACAGATACTTAACATTACTGTCAGTTGAAATTTCTAAAGTCTAGCACAGGTTTTCATGAAAATAAGTTTCTGTTGTAACCTAGGTTAGGTGTTGTGGATTCCTAGATGAATTCGGTCTCCAAGGAATGACAAACGCAATAATTAAATATAAGAAATAAAATGTATTTTCACAATCATACAAAGGGTAATACTGTTAGTAAGTACAGGAACGCGGTTAGTAGCAAATACAGATGGATACATACAGTCTCGAAGTAGGACTTCCTTAGAGTCTACGTGCTTGTAACTGACTTCTACAAGAGGTTACCTCACACTATTTCCGTTCGTATATTCTCTCTCTCACTCCGTATATCCTCTCTCACTGACTGTCTAACTCTGGGTATTTAACGGCAGCACTCCAAGTAACACTGGTAGAGTCCACTTATATGAAAAGGGAAGGACCCCATAACAGTAGGTTACTGACTAGAATAATCTAACGAAGGTTGGTAATGAACGATAATACTTAGGACACGAACAACGCATATAAGATTCGCCAGCCGCGCGTAGAAGAAGTAGTCGGCTGCCAGAAGTGAGTCAAGTGAATTCCGCAATGAATCTCCAACTGGAGGCTATCCACAAAATGCCTCACGCGGTGTGGCACAAGGCCTAATTAAATGTGGAGTATCCGAGACCGTAAGCTCGGCCAAAAATTCTTCGTAGATCCCCGCATAAAATATATATAGGTAACTATACTCGTCTCGAAAAACCTTCGAATTTTTGATTTGCCAATAATCAAATCCATCTCGAAGGAAAAAAAGGTTTTAAAGAAAGAAAGAGCCAGGAACATGAAAGTGTGTCCAAAAATTCGCACAGATACAGGTTCAAAGTTCAAAGAAAAAAACCTCGACACGAGTAAACAACTAACTAAAAAGAACTCAATACAAACGTAGAGCATATATATATATATATATATATATATATATATATATATATATATATATATATATATATATATATGTTATAAAGCAAGGGAAGGTGACTCAATAGAATAATGAAACGAAGGTTGGTAATGAACGATAATACTTAGGACAAGAACAACGCATATAAGATTCGCCAGTGGCGCGTAGAAGTAGTCAACTGTTAGAAGTGAGTCAAGTGATTTCCACAATGAATCTCCAACTGCAGGATACCTACTTACTATTAAGACAGGAGTAAATAACGACTTGTTCGACAATAAGAATAAATGCCATACATTTTTTACAACCACGAACACTACGTCGAATATTTCCACGGGTTATTTTTTTTTTAATGTTCCCGGCATGACTGGACGTGTTATACAATTCCAGATCTTTATTTCATTTTATTTTGAACGCTTAACTTAATTATTACCGTTTTCGTTCATCGTTATTATCAACGTCTTGAACGTGAAAATATGCTTCTCGCTTCTCATATGTCATGACATCCTGGGTATGACGATAAACTATATCCGCGTCGGAGGTAAGACGATAAACTACGTCCAGCAGCAAGGCCTCTGACCAGGAGGTATTGAGGAGCGTGAAACCACCTCTTAATTGCTGATGTTCCCAGGTCCAACCTGGCTCGAAGTGGTAGCACCGGTTAGGGTCCCAGTTATGGGCAAATAGTTAACCCCGAAACTGGGGTTAAAATACTATGAAAGTGTAAAAATAGGTTTTAATACAAGAAGTACTTTGTAAAAAATTATTATCAGAAATAAAATTTTGAAGGAAAAAAATTATTACCACCAATATATTCTTGAAAAAAAAAACAAAAAACAAAAAAAACAACAGTAGGTTTTTAAAAAAATAAATATTACTAGCAATACATTTTTGGAAAAAAAATATTACCAGATATACATTTTTGAGGAAAAAATATTACCAGCAATATTTTTTGAAAAAAAATTATTACCAGGAATTTGAAGGAAAAATATTAACAGAAATAGATTTTTTTCAAAACAAAATATTACCAGAAATAATAATTTTGTCGGCATTAAATAACCCATTGAGGTTGATATGCCGTAAAGCAACCCAAACCAAACCAAACCAAACCAAAACCAAACTCATATCGCATGACCTGCACTAATGGCGCCCTTGCATTTAGATTTTTACCAGGTTATGTTCGTGGGTGGCAGAACTAACAGATGAAAATGGCATTTTAACTTTCCTTCTTATTCAGTTGGAAACAAACTGCGAAGCTGTTATGTGAGGGCATGACCGGATGCTTTTGTCTCCGAGAAAAGAAGAATATACTCAACGACTCTAGATTATACATAAACAAATTTAAAGATATTTGACGAAATAATAAATTTACTGAGACAAAGTATTCAGTAAAAATACATCGTTTATCTTCCGTCTGAAATACTAAGATGAGTAGATTTCATTATTATTAATTACATGTGGCGTATTGCCTTCACCATCTTTCTTGTTGTTATCACAAAGTTTCGATTGTTGTGCACATCCGCCCTTCAACAACGTCTTGTCTATTGTTGAGGGTTCCTCCCCTTTTTACACAAATGGACTCACCCAGTATATACATATACGACTGCTACGTGAAGACCCGAAAGACGAGAGCAACAGAGGGTAAAGGTAACAGACAGACCGAAAGAATGAACATAGCGAGCAAGAGTCACCGTGAGTGAGTACGTAGACTCAGTAAGAAGTCATACAGCGATACTTCAATACCAATGACTGTATATATATTTTTTGCTACTAACCCGTATTCCTGGAACTACTAACCTGCATTAACAATGTGTATTCTTACGTTAATACAGTATTTTCCTATATTCATTGTGGCGTTTGTTATTTATTGGCAGCGGATTTCATCCCGGAATCCACAATATCTATCAGGGTAACCGAACAATTTATTTAATCTACGGGGGTTAGAGTTTTCTCATACCGATATCTAGGGATATCTCTTTTAATACTTATGTTAGGACAGCTCAGCTTTTACTCGTCCCATTTCCAATCAGTCCCACAGTTGTAATCTACTATGACATTGTCCTGTGGGTTTGGTTTGATTTGGTTTGATTTGGTTTGGTTTGGTTTGGTTTGTTTTTCGGGATATCAACCCCAATGATTTTCATTGCTGGTAATTTTTTTTTTCAAAAATGTCTTGCTGGTAATATTTTTTCCAAAAGTGTATTACTTGTATTAAAACTTATTTTTAATCTTTTATAGTGTTTTGACCCCAGTTTTATTGTTGACTATTAACAAGTGCTACTACCCCGGGGCCAGGGTGGACCTGAGAACACCAACAATTAAGAGGGGGTACCCCGCCCCTCAAAATGTCCTGATCAGAGGTCTTGGTGCCAGATGCAGTTTATCATCATACCAAGGACGTAGATGTAGTTTGTTGTCATACTCAGGACGCGTCATTGGAAGGGGATTCTACCTCTCTGCAGAGGCACAGTCCGCGTATTCTGAAGCTCCAGCCGACAGCGCATTGTCATGTAGGACAGTCAAAGGGGGAGAACGCCTATTTCCTATTTAGTATTAATCGGTCATTGCTCGCCCTGTTTCGAACGAGTTCAACTATACACAGCCAGGCTATGTCTAAACTACCCGGCCCAGCGAATGAGCTTATAGTTACTACGTTCGCAAATTCACGAGCCAATGTCTTAATCCAAGGTACTATTTAAGACAGAAAAGTTAGAAGATAGTTGATTAAAACAAAAAACCTTTTACCGCTCAAGTAAGTTCCTAACTCATCATGGTATCCTTTACATTTATAAAGAGCCAGATCAGGCCCAAAATGAAGTACTGTTGTTATAGTTGAGAGGGCGCACCCTAATCCTCACCTTCCAGTCTTGAAAGGATTCAAATGTTTCTCCGAGTCCTTGTGCGAGACGAATTATTTTCCAGCGGCAAACCTCGCTCTCACAGGCGGGATTTGGGTAGCCTTTTACTGCTCTATCGCTATTCCATGGAAAGTGCTCTGACGAACTACATTTTTTGGTTCCGCCATATCTGACCTTCACGGCCAGGGCCCAAGATGCCACTTACATTGTAGCAAACCACTCACATTCCCTCTGTATTCCCTCGGTTTGAAGCAATAGATTTTTTTTTATAGCGAAACACTTCTCTGTGGTTCAGATTCCCATTCTTAACTTATGCAAGTCTAGACTTAATATTTATCTTCCCTATCTAACTGTATTAAACTGCCCCTTAACGTAATCATCTACCTCGAGTGGTCCACGGCATTGTACAGGGTGAACACTTAGCAAAAAAATGCATATGATTTTTAATCTTTTCATGGTGGAAGTTATTAAATCTTAAAGAAAAAGAAAAAAAAATTATATGCTTAAACTTAATTCACATTTAAAATCGGTCCAAGTTATTGGAACACCCCTTATTTTCAGAAAGATGTGCCTGAACTAAATATTGCCAAACAGATGAACCCGATGTTCTGTAGAATGTCCTCCTTGTATGCAAGACTTCACCCCTTAGACATTTTCTCGTGGGGGATACTTCAAAGAGAATACGCTACAAACCTAGCAACAATCTCTGAAATGAAAGTCTGCAAAAAGAAAGTATACAGCCAGATACCTATCGAAATGTGAATTGCTGTTTGTGATTGCCCACTTCAAAAAAAATCTAGATCATAAAAAAAACATTAATTTGAAAATATGCGATGACAACATGCATTTATAATAAATACTTGCTTTATATGCATTATTTAAATTGGAAATAGTTGGTTCTACTTGCTTGAATTATTTTTTGGGGAAAGCTTCAGTGTGTGTATATATTGTTTGAGACAATTTGTATATCAGACAAAAAAGATATTTTTAAAGCTTCACTGTGTGTATACATTGTTTTGTTTTGTTTTGGTTTGTTTTACGGCATATCACCCTGAATAAGTTATTTAATGGCAACAAAATTTTTTTCCTTCATAAATTTATTTTTGGTAATATTTTTTTCTTCAAAAATGTATTGCTGGTAATAATTAAAAAAAAATATATATTTCTGGTATTAAAATCTTTTTTTTTACATTTTCGTAGTGTTTTGAGGCCAGTTTTGGTGGTTAATTATTTGCCCATAGCTGGGACCCTAACAGGTACTACCACCCCAGGTCAAGGTGCGCCTGGGACCACCAGCAGTTAAGAGGTGGTTCCACGCTCCTCAAGACCTCTTTATCAGAGGCTTTGCTGTTGGACGTTGTTTCTCGTCTTATCCAGGACGCGGATGTAGTTTATCGTCATACCCAGGACAGGTATACATTGTTTAGGACACCTTGTATATCAGACAGATAAAAAAAAAACAAAAAATTCAATGTGTGTATACATTGTTTGAGACCCGTTGTATATTAGATAAAAAAACATATTTTTAAAGCTTCAATGTGTATATACTTTGTTTGAGACACGCAGATAAAAAAAGAAAAGAAAAACATTATTAAAGCTTCATTGTGAGTATACATTGTTTGAGATACGCTGTATACAAAGCAGATAGAAAATATATTTTAAAGCTTCATTGAAGGTATACATTGTTTGAGAGACCTTGCATATCAGACAGATAAAAAAAAGATATTTTTAAAGCTTCAATGTATGTATACATTGTTAGAGACACGTCGTATATGAAGCAGATAGAAAAGATATTTTGGAATATTACAACATCCGAGTAATTAGTATCCCGAAATATTAATGATTATGCTATCAGACAGTTTGTGTGGAAACGACACCTACCTGTTCATTATCACGTCCATTGATCGTAATATTTAACAACGCTTGCTTCGGAAATAGTTAATATACCTAAAAAGCCATTTGGAACACGTCCATTAAAGAGAAATGTGCTTTATCCGGTCCAGCACATCCAGACCAGTAGGCAGAATTGATATATTATCCTATCGACATTAACAAATCGACTTGATTACCGTTTACAAGGCCCAGTATCTTGGACAGCAAACAAATACTTTAATCAAATAGTTGACTAAATGGAATGAACCTAATCGACTAAAACAGTGATGAATTCTCATCACAATATCTTGACATGAAACGACCAGGCCTCACTGAACCAGTTGGGTCACCGTCACTGAACACAACCGAAGTTAAGTGACATTGAGACTGGTTAGTATCTAGATGGGTAACCGTTTGGAAATACCAGGTGCCGTAAGCTAGGATGTGCGAGCGGTGTAATGGTTAACATCTCGGAGAACCGAGTTCCAATTCCAGTCGTCTTCGTTATATTCACTCACACGCAAATACCATTGCGAAAGGTATTAATCCATTTATTCACCCCCAACTATGGATTAAATAGTAGAACTTGTATCAGTAAATTGTTATTATCTCCACCTCAAAATACTTTCTGGCTTGAAATGACTACAAATAAGTTGATCAACCTTAAAAAATGTCAACCGACTGACCGACTCGGTAGGGGATCCACTTGTCGTATTATTTTTTTGAATTATAAAGGGAATGGTACATGTCTGGTATTGTGCTGTCTCAATCTAAGTAGTTATGAATGCTAATTAAGAGAATAAATAATATGATTAATTACGATAAATAATTTTCGATAAAAACTGTTATCGGTCTGAAGCTAATTCAATGATCCCAATACATCAAAAGATTCAATTCGTGTCCTTTCTGTATTTAATAAACCCAAGAGCGTTTGCAAGATTCTGATCTATAATATCTTGGTGTGCGGTAATGTAATGGACAACTGCTCGGAACTGGAAATAAGAGGGCTCATTTATATGTGCAAATGCACTGGGAAAGGCATAAATACATTGTTTTCTAGCACAGTTACTGATTAATTATTGGGTTGGTGCAAAAATAATGACGTAATGATGTCGTTTTTTGACGTTAAAAATACGTCCAAAATCGACATTATTACGTCATTATTTTTGCACCAACCTAATAGCAGGATTTGAATCAGTAAATCATTATTATATGCAAAACAATTCTTACACTCTAAAAATATATTCTAGCTTTAAATAACCTGCAAATGGCTGACAAGCCGAAAAAAAATCCCAAATCAATCAGAATCAAAACAATCGTAACTGAACAACAATACTTTACGATTTTACTGACTGTTAGTACAGCTGCTTTGAATATAATTGCTTAAGTCGGATCTTACATAAGAATCAGCATGTTTATATTAGTTATATACTAATGTTCACCAAATAAACGTCCCATGTGCCCCACAAGGTATGGTTTGACTGTGTAGTATTTTATGGGCATTAGAAAAAGCAAGAAGTGATGCCCATAGGATTATGCCGGAAAGACAACGGCGTAGACTTAAAGAGATCAAGTTATTGGAGAACATCCCGACGGGAATCTGTTTCACAAATCAGCCTCTCTTGGGAAGAAGCTGCCCGATCGAACTTACTAATGTCATACAAAAGGAATGGGGATGATCCACCCTTGTATACGTTAGTAGGGAGGGTCCCAGTTTTTAAAAAAATCAGGGTGCTGGGACTAAGAAATTAACCCCTCAGAATACATGATATGGAAATAACAATGGAATAGAGAGAGGCTCGCGTCGTATTGGCTGTGGGAAAGGGCTTGTAGGGTGTAAAATGATTCATCACCCACACGGCCTTCTAGATGTTTTCAAACTCAATATAGGCAAGTGAAGACCTGGCAGCTCCAGACCAGTATCAATACTTCATTGTTTATCGTATCTTGCTCTTGTAAAAACAAAGCATATCAGGGTTGTCATATAACTACTGGAGCGCTATAATGAACCAATGTTTTTACCAGCATCTTTAGCAAGCAAACGTATACCAGGTGTAACAGTAAAATTGTCCAAATCTTGTAACAGTATGGGATAATTGTCCACCCCACAAAATTCTTAATACCTAAAAAAAAAAACACTAAACTAATTGAGTTTCTTTTTGCCAGGTTTTCAGCTAAGATCGTTATCTAACTTAACCCCATTTGTCGTAGAAATCACTGAAATGTACTTTAATTTATTCAACTACAAATAGAAGAGGTTAAAATCTTTTTTTGTGTCAGACCCACTGCCTTCGCAACTGAGCAATGGTGAGGAAAACACCGTTCAGGCTTTCAGTAATGGTACCAACATTCATACTCTGGCTTCCATCTTCAAAGTCCATTCAAGAAACATCAAAAGATCGGTGAATAACATTTAAAAATAGGGAACTGTAGAGAGAAAAACTGGATCAAGAAGTCCCAACAAGAGGGATCATCATTTGAAAAAACTAAATAGATCAATTAGAAAAGACGTTTGGTCCGTGAGAGAGGAGTTTCAACTATGACAGTCCAAGGAGCAGTGAAAAAAAATTGAAAATGAAATCGTACGTGAAACTTGTGAGGCAACTTGATAAAAGTTAGAAGGTTAGAGAGGGTGAACATCATCTTGAATAAGTCGGAAAATGATACTGGAATATACATATATATATATATATATATATATATATATATATATATATGAACTTTATTTCAATACTTCATTAGATTTGATCCGTAGTTATGATTAATTAATGACTGAACATGCCATTCTCGTTTATGATCGATTACATCCCAGTACTTCTCTGAGGTTTGGACAGGAAAATGCGAGTAAGATATAGTAAATCATTTCTAAGATACACCGGTTCAAAGCTTAATCTAAAAACGGCTTAAATAAATATATTACACAAAAACAAACAAATCCTTGTAAATAAATTCATAATAGGAATAAAACGTAATGTATAAATTATTCACGATCCACACAAAAAATAAAGAAATTTCTCCTCATGCTGCAGAATGCCGATCGATGAGACTTGATGCAAACAGTTTCTAAAAAATCGTAAATGCTTAACTGACCCCTTGCTGCATCTTGAACGCTCCGGCAAAATATTCGGAAGCGCAACCCGGGTTGTTGATCAAATGAAGTTCAATCGTTGACTCAAAATGTAAGTCAAACGATTACCGTTACTAGATCCACAGTGTTCACACACACACACACACACACACACACACACACACACACACACACACATATATATATATATATATATATATATATATATATATATATATATTACTTCAAACGTTTTTAGTGGGTACATGTGTTTGAAATACACGCCACGTATTTATTTAAATTCCTCTATTATTTTGAATAATCTCTTTCTCTCTCTCTCTCTCTCTCTCTCTCTCTATATATATATATATATATATATATATATATATATATATAGTATGTATATGTGTGTGTGTTGTATATGTGTGTGTGTTTGTATGTACGTATATATAGCAAATTTTAGCAATCAATACATTTAGTGAGTTCGTGGATACGATCTTTCAGTAGAAGTAACAGTAGGTGGGCGAGTTTACAAAAATAACCCTCACTCTAAACCTGATCTGTTTTTCCCCACCGATGCGTTAAGTAAACAACATAATGGTGACCAATGTTCTCTTGGCGGTCAAGCATAGCAATATTCTTTTATTTAGAAACATAAAGTATTAGGATCGGATTTTGTAACTAAGAAAATATCTATGTTTCCACACGTCCTGACTTTTATTGTTTTATTCTTATTTCATGAAGTAATATATTTTGCAAAATATCAACCGGTCGTCTATTTGCTTACGTTCCATTTCGCATATTTGAAAACATTTTAAGTGGAGTAATTACCTACTAGATACATAGGCATACGACTTGACAAATGTAAAACAAACGACCGACCCAGGAAAAAAAAATCTGTGAGCCCAGCTTACTAGTCATTGAACTTTCCAGGTGTTTAAGCTCTTTCTCGAAAAATACCATATTTCACAAGACCATAGCAGTATAATTTGAAAAAAAATAAAAATAAAAATAATTACAGAAATTAGAGGATGCCATATAAATACTCTTTAAATGTAAAGCTCATAACACCTTAAAAATTATATCAGCATACAATTTTAACAAACATATATATTAATCTGCTAAATAATTTCCCTGTTGATCTTTAACGTTTGAAGCAAGAAAACAAAAAGAGTCATTCTTCTTTTCTTAAATGGTTGTTCAAATCATAACTAATGCCGGTTTCTGGGTTCTGATCTATTTTCTTGAAGTGGCAGGAACTGATTGACAACTTGTTGAAAGAACACAATCAATTGATGATAAAATGTCCGTCCAACAGTGAACAGTTTTTCATCAGTGAATATGATGTTTTGTAGCGTGCTATCTCGAATCCGTTTCCTTTTCATTGTGGCCGCTAAAAGAAAATGGCTCTTGCTTATCTTGTAGGGCGACATCCCTAGACCATTTACACATAATCTCCCCCACCCCAATGGTTCTTCTTATTTTGGGGACACTTGTCCATTACATAACCACTGCTTCTTCTGTGCTTTTTGAAAGATTATAAAGGATTAGGCTATCCGTGTTTAATCAACGTTTGCTTTTGAGATCTGTTCTGGGCCAGAATAATGTTCGTAGTGTTTATAAATAAATTTCAAAATTACATTTAGATATTTGTACATAGATCAGCAATATACGCGCCATTTTGTTCCATATATTTTCCCATCTTTCGAAGAACATCTCTGACTACATTCTTCCAAACGGCATCATGCAATGGAGTCTACTGGTCTAAGTTATTATTCCAGATTCTTCTAGTTAACAAAATTTCGAAGAGATCGAATTAAGTGGTAATCAGGAAGGCCAAGATTAAGTAACTACAACGGGTGTAGGTGGATATCCTAACAAACCCGTACTAAAATCTACGATATATGAACATCGAGTCAATTGGCCATTTGTTTTTATCTATTGCTGCATTCAATCAGTTTACATTTGAACTTGTTTAAATTCAACCTCTGATTTGACGAATGGAACACGTAACAGGAAATGTTCCTCCAGTCCCACCAGATATGCAGAATCACAATCGGATGCAGGCCAGTTTTTGGATTAGTTATCTGTGGCTCTGATCGTTACATTAATTGCAGTCGGGATCGTTTCGTTCACTTACGCGCAAATTAACCTTATGAAAATATGAATCCATTTCTTCTCTTATCCTCACAGCTACGGGTTAAATATCGGACAGGCTGGTTCCTATAGCCTTGGTTAACAACCAGTCTTCCGCAGAAAGAAACGACAACCTATTTCGAATAAATCTTCTGCTTATTCAATTATGATTTGAAATTGACGTGATCGCCTTAGCGTGCATCACGTATGGCACATTTTCTTTTTCACTATATCGATCAGCTATGTATTTTTCATCGTTCCGTTCCAAAAAAAAAATGTCGTGTTTGAGAATCACAAATGAAAATGCATTTCTATGATTTATTCCTTCAAATCGGGAGGCAATCAATCGTATCAATTCATGGAGCCATTGTGTCCAAGAGTCTTAAAATACTCATATGAGATTTGTAGAGTGACTCTACGATGTTCCGTGGGGTGTGTACTTGATTATTTTGAATCATCCATACAATCTGTTCTTCATCAAGAGATTGTACTTCTTTATCAATATTTCCGTTTTGAAGCCTAGTGGTCCCAGTTCCAAATATTGTTCCCACATATGGCGTGGAGTTGTCTCCAGTATCGGTACATGGCGTTTTTTGTTGTTGGTGGTGTTTGTACAGCTTTCTGTTCTTTCTGGGAATAAAACAGCGTCACATTAGGATGCATCTTATTTTTCTCACTTTTGACATTTAATTTAATATTCACAATCCGACATGTATCCTACAGAGGCGTTCAAATGTCACCTTTTTTGAATATGCATAGATGTCAAGGTTGAGAAGCGATACAGGGGTTGATTACTGTCATGATTGAAGTGAATAGGAGTACATTTGTGTCATTTTTGAACTGATACAGGAGTAGATTTCTGTCATTTTTGAACTGATACAGGAGTAGATTTCTGTCAGTTTTGAACTGATACAGGAGTAGATTTCTGTCATTTTTGAACTGATACAGGAGTAGATTTGTGTCATTTTTTAACTGATACAGGAGTAGATTTGTGTCATTTCTGAACTGATACAGGAGTAGATTTCTGTCAGTTTTGAACTGATACAGGAGTAGATTTCTGTCAGTTTTGAACTGATACAGGAGTAGATTTCTGTCAGTTTTGAACTGATACGGGAGTAGATTTGTGTCATTTCTGAACTGATACAGGAGTAGATTTCTGTCAGTTTTGAACTGATACAGGAGTAGATTTGTGTCATTTTTGAACTGATACAGGAGTAGATTTCTGTCAGTTTTGAACTGATACAGGAGTAGATTTCTGTCAGTTTTGAACTGATACGGGAGTAGATTTGTGTCATTTTTGAACTGATACAGGAGTAGATTTCTGTCAGTTTTGAACTGATACGGGAGTAGATTTGTGTCATGGTTGAAACGTAATAGAGGAGTAGATTTTTGACCCAGTTGAAGTGTTACAAGAGTAGTTTTCTATTACGGTCGAATTAATGCAGGAGTAGCTTTCTGTCATGGTGGAAGAGACACGGGATTGGATTTCTGTCACGCTTGAAAAGTAATACAGGGGCCCGATTTTTGTCGCAGTTAAAGTGTTACGGGAGTAGTTTTCTGTCACGGTTGAAGTGATACAGGAGTAGTTCTTCTGTCACAGGTGAGGTGATACAGGAATAGATTTCTCTAACGGTTGAAGTGATACAGTAATTGCTCGGTTTACACCGCTACCTAGTTTTTTGATCCGAAGTAGGGGCTTATACCGTGTACCGTGTTTAGTGTTATAGTTTCAAGTTTGTTCTAAGTCTTTTCCGTTTGGACTGAATACTTTATTTTGTTAAATATCACTCGACATATTGACCATAGCTTGGGGCACCTCGTGGCAGTGTAATGGTTAGCAAGCTTGTCTTGCTAGAACATTTACAACTGAGTAGTGAGTTCGATTCACACTGGGGGCCCAATACTTTCGGCCTTGTGCCACATCTAAGCTACGCTTGGAAAATCACTATTGAGCACCTCGAAGCGGTGTAATGGTTAGCAAACTTGTCTCGCTAGAACAGTTACGACTGAGCAGTGAGTTCGATCCTCACTAGTTGACACCTACATTCGCCCTTGTGGCGTATCTAAGCTACGCTTGGAAAATCAACATATTGACCAAAGCTACGGATTTTTCTTACAAGCAAATATTTCATCGTCGACCTATATGAGAATCGGACAAATCGATGTGGTTCAATGGTAAGTAAGCTTTTATCGCTAAATCTTATAAGACTGAATAGTGATTTTGTTGCTTACTGGGGGGGGGGCTATACGTTCCAACTAGTGGCACATTTAAGCTACGCTTAGAAGTTCCTTTGGGACACTTCGACCTGGTACGATGCTTAACAAGATTGTCTCGTTAGATCAATTATAACTAAATAGTTAATTTGATCTTTACTGAGTGCAGCATACATTTCGGCCTTGTGTCACATCTATGCAACGCTTCGTAAATCACTATATGATATAAGAATTTATGCTTGGCTAAAATATGCACAGGAAGACAAAGCTATTGAAGAGATACACGAAGACGTATTCTGCTGAGTGCAGACATATCTTTTAACATCTTTCTACAAAAGTTTACTGATTCAACTTATTTATGACATGAAGATTTGATTTTGTGAAAACTTGAAAATTTAATCGAGAATTTAGTCATAAACTCGGAGCTCCATTTAAAATTGGAGTCAGAAATAAAATTTATATGCTGCGATTTAAAATATAAAACGAAATCAACGTCTGCGATAAACAGTTACTTCGCACATGGGTTGAAACGGTGTAGAATCGATCTGGCTGCAAATGCATAACTGAAGGTAAAACAGTAGAAATGAATTGAATTATCAAACAACCAATTTATTTTCTATTAAAGAATTCCACGCAAAAAAAAAAAAAATTAAGGAGGGATGCAAATGAATGACGTAGATAATAAAAAGAATGACAAATGGCGAAACAAAAGAATAAAGAAGACAGAGTTCAGGGAAGCAGAATCTATTTATTTGGAAAACAAAGAGAAAGAAACAAAGAGACAGGAAAAAATAGATTGAGATTAGATGATGACTATTTTCTTTTTTTTTATTCCGTGATTCGTAAGAGCACCATGAGCACTGCACTCTGTGTACTGCAGCTACAGTAGAATTGGTGTGTCTTGGCAAGATAGCCTCACAGAGCCCAACCCTCTCCAGGCCGGTTTTGAATTAAGAGTTTTACCTTCTCCTAGACCGGTTGCCACCCAAGATTATGGAACCCAGTCTGGGGAGAGAAGAGGATTCATACCTTTCCCTTGGGTATTAGTATGTGAGTGAATGTAATGGATACGACTTGAATTCGAACTCGGCTCCCCGATTTCTCAATCCGAGCCGTTATCCATTACTTCACGTGCCGCCTAATGAACGATGACTAGGAAAGAAGTTTCGCCTAACCCACAACGACAACAAATTCGTAGGTTTAACACAGAGTACACAGACATGTAGTATCCCGGGTTCGTACGCTTAGTAGCACAAAATGTCTTCTTCCCTCATTGGTTTACAGCCACAAAACGTTAAAACTCTGGTTCGTTCAAGATTTCCGAAGTTAGGCAACGCTATTGCGTATATAGGCGACTGCTTAGAAATACCAGGTACTGTAATCTTGAATATACAGGAGGTTTAATGGCTTGGAATTCTAAACCGGGGAACCGAGTTCCATTTTCAGTCGGGTTCTTGATATTCACTTACGTTCTATTAACCTTGGGAAAAGTAGGAACCCACATCTTTTTCCCCAACTATGGGTCAATCAGTAAGACTTGTATCGCTAAATCATTATTAGTTCACCGATCCCTCTCAAAAAAAAAAATCGTACAATATAGTTATTTTCTAAGCGTAGCTTAGATGTTGCGCAAGGCTGGAAGTATGGGGCACCTAGTGAGGACCGTACTCACTTTTCAGTCGTAACTGATCTAGCTAGACAAGCTTGCTAACTATTACACCACGCCGAGGTGCCCAAAATAATTTTTCCAAGCGTTGGTCAGATGTGGCACAAGGCTGAAAGAATCAGGCATCGAGTGAGGATCGAACTCACTACTCAGTCGTAATTGTTCTAGCGAGAAAAGCTTGCTAACCATTATACCACCTAGAGGTACCCAAATCGTTTAATTTATAAATTATATTCTGGTTTAAAATAAACTGCAGAGGCTTGATAAGCCGAAGAAAAGGTATCAATAAAAAAATAATTAAACAAACGAAAGAAAATATTTCGGCATTTGGAACGAATATGTAACTTTGGAAGTAAATTCATTGATTCGTGGCTATATATCTTTCAGGTGTAGTTATTCCAATGCTCTTGTATACAATTCACTTTCTCTAACCCCCCAACTACGGGTTAATTAGTAAGTCTTGCATCACTAAATTTTTCTTATTTCAAATAAAAATTCTTACAATCTATTTTTTGGCTTTAAATAACCTGCAAAGTGTTAGAAAAAGAATCAGTCAATCAAAAAATAATGTCTCTGTACTTCCAGTTGGGTGATGCTTCAAGCAGCAGATATCAAAAGTTATCAACTCTACTTCTGGTTAACAGCGGCTGATGGAGCCTGGATTATTTAGAAGGACATACTGAAGAAATAAATTCAAATACTCTTCCGCGGTCTTTTGAACGGAAGTAGAACCTTTTCCATTGTTTCCTGTTTAGGATATGGGTCTTCTAAATTCTGCTTCAATTCTATACTTCTAACGTATTCGCTTAAACTCTGAAAATTTATTTAATATTTATTATCCCCAATAAGAGTAAATAGTTTCGCTTAGTGTCCGGTTTACACTCCTCCCCAGCCATTTCAACAGTAGAAGACCTTTATCCATTGGCTTCTGTTCAGGATTTGTTTTCCCGTTCCATCTAAAATCTACTACAATTCAATAGTTCGAACTCTTAACTCTGAACCGTTATTTAATATTTGTTTTCCTCAATAGAGAGAATACTTTTTCCTATGGTACGGTTCTCACTTCTTCCTGGTCTTTTGAATAGGAGTAGTGTTTTATCCATCGTTTCCTGTTTAGGATTGGGTTTCCGGTTCTTTCTAAAGTCTAATTCAACTATGTACTTTGAGGGTCACCGCCTAAACTCTGAAATGTTATTTATTTTCCTCTATAGGAATAAATAGCTTCGCCTATCGCTCGGTTGGGTAACAAACATCCCCCGTCTTTTGGACCAGAGTAAAGGTTTATCTTAGGATTAAGTCTCCGATTTTTTCTAAAGTGTTCTCATTCTCTTTCACTACCAGTAGCCTCTTACGCCTTAGTGGCATTATCACTGCGTTTATTAATTGCAGACCCCCCCCCCCCCAAACAAACCAAAAAACGATCTTTCTGAAGAGAAAATTATTTGAAAAATAATAACCGTATCTGTCTATATCCCTGAGATGAATTATTATGATTATTTACATTATTCGGACTGTTATCCTCATCTTCATTGCCATATTCAAAACGTTTCGCCAGTTGTACGTTCCGGACTTCTTCAGGTGATTGGAATTTAGAACCGAACCCTTTATTTCATCCACCGGAATAGATTGTTCCAGTTCCACCTGCCATGCCTCTTCCGGATGACTCAGTTATTTCTCTTTAACTCAAATCTGAATTTTTTTGGTTCACCACTGCTTTAGCCTGATATTGCTTAATGACACATGGATCAGTGGATAAAGGTATTAAATAGATCCAATGACTAGACCCAAAGAGTTGAGAATTCAATACCTGGCAATACCTGGCTATCCGGCTCCTTATTTGCATTATTTACATTCGGGCCGTTATCCTAACCTTCATTACTATATTCCCAACTTTTCGACCGTTGTACGCTCCGGCCTTCTTTAGGCGTGTCGGCACTAGTATTTTGTATACAATGGAAACATTTATAAAATGATAAAGCCTAATGCACATATATGCTTCTAAAATTGTTTCGTATTATTATCGCTTATTAAAGAACGCTTTTCTATCAACTAAAAAAATCCTTAATTCTTTAAGATATCTATATCTATTATTCCCAAAATGTGTGTGTGTATGTATGTGCGTGTTTGATCGGATGGTGATTATGCATTTCCGCAGTTTTCCTCCGATTTTGATGAATTTGTTTTTCTTTCATAGATAATTCTTCAGTGTCGATTTTGAGTCCAAATTGTTGACGACAATGGCGCTCCATTACTTCCTGTCCATTATAATTCTCAGCAAGTTTTACTATTTCCTGTTCTTGGATATATATCTTTCATAAAAGCATTAATAAAAATAGTTTAAATTATTATAATAATATTATTTATTTATTATCCAGATTCCTTTTCAGCACCCCCTTCAAATAGTTACCCCCCATTTGGGTGTGTGCCACATTTGCACCTAATTGTTGTTACTAATATTTATTTTTCAAGTGGGCTGACTTTAAACTTAAACTGCTCCAATTGAACACCAAAAATACCCAGTAATGAAACCCCCGGACAAAGATGGGTTATACTGCAAGTAAAAGATAAACATAAAAGTATCTCTCTGCTTTTGGTGATGCCTGTTGGGTCCTGGAACAGAGACAAATTTGAAAATTATGAATCTATGTCCAAAGGTAAATAAAAATTTAGAAAATAAGAATATTTTGGCAAAGATAGATAGGACCGGTGCAGATATCAACAAACCAAAATAACTTGACTGTTATAAATTGCAGGAATGTAATACAGAATTTAAAAGAAAAAAAACGAAAATTAATGTCAAAAATCTGTTAGAATTCAACTTCTCGTACGAGAAACAAATTTTCAGGTTGTAAATTGCATAAAAAAATCATTCGTTATTTTCTGTTCTATTCTTGGAAAAAGCAAGTTTATGTTGTGACCAAAAAAAAATTATATAAGAAATTTCTACCATTGTTCATTTATTATTTTGTTCAGTATACGATATAAGTAACGAGAAGTCTAGACTCGCAAAGATTTAATATATCTAAAATCAAGAAAATTAAATAATGCTGCAAAGCTTCAACATCCAATGAAATCAGATCAAGTAGTGCGTAAACTAAATAGTTATATTCATTTGATGAAAAATTTGCACGGCATGATCTCCTTGGCTGACGTGAAGTACTTATTTGCAGGGCTAGTCGAGTCGCCTCTGCGTGAGATAATGGTTACTGGCGATCATTGAGGTGCCGCGTCTTGGGATTATCATTACCGGGTAATTATGGGGTAATATTTAGCTGGGCTAGTTTCAGCGTCTTCTTTTTTGTATAATAACAGTTTTAGTCTAAGCGGTTCCTCCTGGGGCAATGTTTATAGGAATTGGTCTCCCCGCCGCTGTGTGATAGTAGTGGTTAGCTGGATAAGTTTGGGTGTTTTGTTTTTGTGTTGTGGTTAACAGTGCCTTCAACTTGGTTAATGAATACCAGACTAGATTAAGCGACTTTGTGTGGTGTAATAGTTATCGGGGTTAGTCGAAGTCCTTCGTTTTGGAATAAAGATACCCGGTGCTAATATAGGCGCCTCCTGATGCGTTAACACTTAGAAGAGCTAGTTTCGAAAACGTCATTTTGTGTAATGGTTAGCAGAGATAATTTAGGTGTCACTGCCTTTGGTAATGAATACAAAGGCTAAACTGGGCCCCTTTGCATGTGGTTATGGTTACCGGAGCTAATCGAGGTACCTCGACTTGGAATAAAGTTTACCAGGCTAATATCTGTGCCACTGTGTCGGGTAATAGTTAGCAGGGTTCCTTGCCGTGCTCTGTTTACAGGCATTGGTCTAGGCTCCTCTCTGTAAGGTAATAGCCAGTGGGGTCAGATTCGGCGGATTCATCAGGTTTAGTTTAGGGACCTTCTTGCAGAATCTTTATAGGGCTTAGTCTAGCTACCTCTTCGTTGACTAATTGTTACCTGTCTATCACGTCGCATAGGGTAATGGTCACTGGGGCTTATCTATGGAGTTCCATTATCTAATGGCTAGCGGTGTTAGATGTGACTTTCATACCTTAAACAAAATTCGTAGTAGCCGTATAGATTTTGGCATATCAGACAATACAGTGAAGTTGTAAGGTTTAATATAAATGATTACTGGAGAAGCCTTCGCTAAACTGTATTTCAAGGTAAGATCGTGTTTCTTCACGGAGTCTGCACTTGTCATGTTAAACAAGAAAAATTAGTAAATTACTCCTCCAAATCGATGAGCTGATTTTCTTATAATGTTCACCTATAGATCCACTCGATGTAGACGGTTGGGGAAGGATTTTGTGTGAGCCGAATTAGTAAAGAGGGGAATAGACTAATATTAAGACTTCTTTCTTATTTACATTTTTGTCAGGCTGACTATCATCCGCATCTTTCTTTTTTTTATCGCAAAATTT
The DNA here is from genome assembly GCA_903632075.3 of Acanthosepion pharaonis. NCBI lineage: Eukaryota > Metazoa > Mollusca > Cephalopoda > Sepiida > Sepiidae > Acanthosepion > Acanthosepion pharaonis. The sequence goes on along the minus strand of CAHIKZ030001824.1, from coordinate 1,190,228 downwards.
GGGCTGTTATGCGCCTTAACAAGCGGATGAATGTCATTTTTAAGATCAGCTGTCAATTTAGTCTTATCAAAGCGATCGCACTTACCATTAAAACAGAAGTCTATAGAGAGTGCGATGGGCAAATCATCGCCATTTTATATTTTGATTTCGCGTATGCGCGTTGCTTGTTTTGATTTTGTCGACTGCACAGTATAGTAGGGTCAGTTGGGCACCATCTCTGAGAAAAATAGAACAATAGACGCTACTCCCTCCGCGTAAAAATTTGCAAACGGCATATTGTACTACTCGGCATTTGCGCCAAAAGCTCACGAACATTTCTGAGGAGAGTGCAAAAGATTCAGAAGGAGTTGGAAGAGTTTAATGGTGATTACGAAGGTACAGCAGCTCTGAAAACTCTGCTCGTTCTGATAAGAAAAAGAACTCACAAGTTTGTTGGTAGTGGTCTTAGACTCATCACGGAAAATTACATAAAGTGCCTTGAGGAAATAGTGCTGTCCTGGGTCAAGAGAGTGGTTGCTGGAATACCCTGTGTTTGGCAACAGGACTCTGCATCCTCTCACACAAGGAGGAAAACCAAGTCGTAGGTGTCAGACAATTTCTACGACTACATTATCCTTTATATCTGGCCAACTAACTCTCTTAATTGTAAACTCATTGACTATTATGTATAGGGCGGAGATGAGCGGGAGTCCAAAAAAGTCCTTGAAACACCAAAGAGGAACTGAAAGCAAGGATTTTGGCAGCAATCACCAACACATACAAGGAGACCGCCCAGAAGTGATGCAGGAGATCCCGAAGTCGTCAGAAGGCTGTGGTTGAAAGTAACGACGATTTTATTGAATACATGTATTCTTTAGTATTTTAAGATATTTTTGTGTAATTTTGGTGAAGTTTCTTAAAACGAAATATCAGTATTATTTTTTAGTGTAGCTTAGACGACATTTTATCCATCGCACCCTATAGTTTTGTCACTAGCATGTCAAGAAACTATGGCATCGGGAAGGTCATTGATGAAAATTAGAAACTAATTATGCCCAAGGGTATAACGATATATGTTTAGTGAGAGATTACGATATGAGAGATTGGGAGAAGAGAATTCCCTAGAATTATGTCAATAAATACGCGATATTCGACAGTAGGAGACAAATCGGAACAGAAGAGGCAGAGTGAGGCCCGCGTGACTATCTGCCGAAGAGAAAGCGTCCGAATTCCGCCTTGTGCCAAACTTTACCAACTACAGCAAACCAAATTTTTGCCAGGTCGACGACAGTATTAAATTCCGTTTTAGATGCAAGCTGGGCTGATAATTAATTGCATGTTGTCTAATATAAACCAACGGAGGACTGATATATTAGGTTGGTGCAAAAATAATGACGTAATAATGTCGTTTTTTGACGTTAAAAATACGTCACAAAACGACATTATTACGTCATTATTTTTGCACCAACCTAATAAAACAGTATTTACTTTTTGTTCAATATATTCGAATGTTATTCTTTTTTTTCTGTACGTCTTAGCCCAGCTTGAACCAGCCCAACAAGGAGATACTTGCAACGATTCGGTCTTGGATTCCTTATGATCAAACATAAATCCAAACGTGGCAAAGGGCAGGTCTGAAATCGAAGCGATCTTGATCGATCAGCCGCGGTGCTGGATGTCTTGGACGACCTGGGAGGGTGTTGCATGATTACACTAGTCCTACTTTGTCTTTTATTTAAATTAATGACCTTCCTGATGACATCGGCTCTCAACTGCGTGTGTACGCTGATGACCTTTGTCTATTCAAGTAATAATCAAGGAATTTCGAACTCAGCACTTTATTAAATATACGGGGTATATCTTTCTCGTTTCACTCACCATATAATGTGATGCCTCTTCTAGGTTTTATTTACTACTTCTTGGTCATGGCTCTCCTTGTTTTCACCGAATCCGAATGTATGCTGCCCTGACAAGCGATTGAATAATTACTAATAGACAAAAGTCACGAAACAAAGCTTTCATGAACTTAGACATATTCCCGTTAACAAATTAACAGTTGGAAGTTCAAATTCGGTATACAGGGCCCGACACTATTTTTCAGACACTTTATTTTTTCAAGTTTTAGGTAGCACAGGTAGTCTGTACTGTTTTCGTGTAATGACAATAACATTTAAAAACTGTTTCAATACTACAAATGGAAAAGCAGAATTCAAATTAGAAGTATTTTTATTTTTTTACACAGGCGACAGTATTTTTCGGACATTGCAGAAACAATGCTAATAGTTTATGGCAGCACCCTTTTTTTCAATAACTTCTATCAGTCTATCTTCAAAATGTTGATAATAACGTCTCAGTTCAGCCTCTCTGGTTATTTCTGGCCCGTCGTAAACAAGCTCTGCAAGCATTTCCCATATGTTTTCAATTAAATTCAAGTCTCGACTTCTCGCAGGTCATTCCAGAGTAGTTATATTTGTTTCACACATCCAATTTTACACTGATTTGGTCACATGGATGCTGCAGTTATCTTGCTGCAAAAAAAAAAAAATTACTTCCCATTTCTTTTTCTATGAGTGGTAGGGATCTCTTTTCCAAAAGTTCTCTGAGGCTCTAGCAATTTTGACGTCCTTTTAACCACTCGAGCCACAAGTTTCCATTCGGAAATACCATACCCCAAACCATGACTTCTCTCATCTTTCTCTTGTTGAGAATAACAGGTTCACCTTTTCTCGACCATGTACACCACCCGTCAGGTCCATCGAACTTAAAACGTTTTTCATCAGTAAATATCACTTTCTTGAAGTCGACATAGTTTGTTATCCATCTTTTGTTGCTTCCCAGCCTTGCCTCCTTGTGTTTTCTCGTTAGTGTAATTCTTTTCTTGATTTTAGCATACTTAAGTCCAATTTCGTGTAGCTTTCTTTGAACACTGACGTCAAGTTCACACTTCTCCTTTACTTTCTTCGCTGTCACCTTTTCTCCAGATGATAACAACCTCGTAACACTCCTCTTCATTCTTCTTTCTCTTCTCATGGAAATTGTTTTTTTCCGTCCTCTCTTCTTCTTCTTCCGCTCATAGTCTGTACTTAGCATGTTGACTTCGGTAGCTTCATCTCAGCGGCGATCTTTCGAATGCTGAGCCAGTCTTCTCTCTTCTTTTGGACCAAACTGATGACTTCTTTTGAATTCATTCTTCTTCAGGATTTTAATACATTTTCGCAGTGAATGGTAAAGATACTCAAATGTAAGGGTCAGGGTAAAATTTACCTGCTGAAAATTTGCATATTGTAGACATTCGACGACTAAATCATTAAAAAAAACGGAATTTATGTCATGTCCGAAAAACAGTGTCGCCTAAGTTAAAGTAAGAATAAAGAAAACATGAAACCAAAGACAAACCCATCAATCAATGTTCATACCATTAATGGACAGTTACTGCTTAACTACCTACTCATCAACACAAAAGCTCTCGGCAGCAAAAAAACACCTTTAAGCACACTTTTCGAAGTGTCCCAAAAATAGCGTCGGCCCCCTGTACCGTGTTTAAACATGAGGATAAAACGAAATATATTATTTCTTCATTAGAATTTCTCTTCAAGCAAAGCAATAAAGTCCCTAATACGCAACGGGATACTGAGAGAAAGAATCCGAGGAAAACATTACCAAAGAGATATGACAATAAAAGAAAAAGATTCAAGGACACAGAAAATGGTGTTTGATATTGCATTTAAATTTTTGAAGATCAAAACTGACTGGAAAGTAAGAGACGGGAAATGTGAGAGAAGAAACTGTTATCATAGAACTTACGGTTACATTTCACAATTTCCCCAGTAAAATGATAAGATCTAGTTGACAATCTACTACTGCGCTTAAATTCGTAAAGTCCAGGTACGAAAGAGAAAAGCGACATCCCTTCTATATACAAAAAAGATGTGGCACAAGTAGAACTAGGCTTTATAGGTTCTGCATTTAACTGAGCTCACCACAATCACTCGCCCAAAATAATGTAATTTTCCTTACATCAAAATAATACATTCTTACGAATCATTCTCACTACAATATCAGAATTTCATTATGAAAGAGCAACTGTTATCAGAAAAGTTACCATGAAAATATTTGTAGAAAAAGCAAAGGGAAGCTACGTTACGGGCAAATGACTGATGCTCAGGACCAGAAATATTGCAGATTCTTCTTTAGATTCTGTTATGGTCCGGTTCCTTGTACCCCGGGTGTTAGTCCAAGGTCGAACCAATAAAGAAGAACTCGAACACGGATATGGAATAACACAGATATTTTACAAACAGGAATATATACAGCGAAGTAGAAAGTGTTAGTACGGACAATCAGGTTTAGTAGAGAGAACAATGTAGTCTTGACCAGTATCACTATTCCAATGTCTTGTAGTAATTGTCTGAACGCGATTCTGTTTCGGACTGCCTCTGACTCGACTCTTGACTCGACTTTATTACTATTGTTATGGTCCGGTTCCTTGTACCCCGGGTGTTAGTCCAAGGTAGAACCAATAAAGAAGAACTCGAACACGGATATGGAATAACACAGATATATTACAAACAGGAATATATACAGAGAAGTAGAAAGTGTTAGTACGAACAATCAGGTTTAGTAGAGAGAACAATGTAGTCTTGACCAGTATCACTATTCCAATGTCTTGTAGTAATTGTCTGAACGCGATTCTGTTTCGGACTGCCTCTGACTCGACTCTTGACTCGACTTTATTACTATTGTTATGGTCCGGTTCCTTGTACCCCAAAGTGTTAGTCCAATGTAGAACCAATAAAGAAGAACTCGAACACGGATCCCAAGGTATGGAATAACACAGATATATTACAAACAGGAATATATACAGAGAAGTAGAAAGTGTTAGTACGAACAATCAGGTTTAGTAGAGAGAACAATGTAGTCTTGACCAGTATCACTATTCCAATGTCTTGTAGTAATTGTCTGAACGCGATTCTGTTTCGGACTGCCTCTGACTCGACTCTTGACTCGACTTTATTGCTATTGTTATGGTCTGGTTCCTTGTACCCCGGGTGTTAGTCCAAGGTCGAACCAATAAAGAAGAACTCGAACACGGATATGGAATAACACAGATATATTACAAACAGGAATATATACAGAGAAGTAGAAAGTGTTAGTACGGACAATCAGGTTTAGTAGAGAGAACAATGTAGTCTTGACCAGTATCACTATTCCAATGTCTTGTAGTAATTGTCTGAACGCGATTCTGTTTCGGACTGCCTCTGACTCGACTCTTGACTCGACTTTATTACTATTGTTATGGTCCGGTTCCTTGTACCCCGGGTGTTAGTCCAAGTTCGAACCAATAAAGAAGAACTCGAACACGGATATAGAATAACACAGATATTTTACAAACAGGAATATATACAGCGAATGTAGAAAGTGTTAGTACGGACAATCAGGTTTAGCAGAGAGAACAATGTAGTCTTGACCAGTATCACTATTCCAATGTCTTGTAGTAATTGTCTGAACGCGATTCTCTTTCGGACTGCCTCTGACTCGACTCTTGACTCGACTTTATTGCTATTGTTATGGTCCGGTTCCTTGTACCCCGGGTGTTAGTCCAAGGTAGAACCAATAAAAAAGAACTCGAACACGGATATGGATTAACACAAATATTTTACAAACAGGAATATATACAGAGAAGTAGAAAGTGTTAGTACGGACAATCAGGTTTAGTAGAGAGAACAATGTAGTCTTGACCAGTATCACTATTCCAGTGTCTTGTAGTAATTGTCTGAACGCGATTCTGTTTCGGACTGCCTCTGACTCGACTCTTGACTCGACTTTATTACTATTGTTATGGTCCGGTTCCTTGTACCCCGGGTGTTAGTCCAAGGTCGAACCAATAAAGAAGAACTCGAACACGAATATAGAATAACACAGATATTTTACAAACAGGAATATATACAGCGAAGTAGAAAGTGTTAGTACGGACAATCAGGTTTAGTAGAGAGAACAATGTAGTCTTGACCAGTATCACTATTCCAATGTCTTGTAGTAATTGTCTGAACGCGATTCTGTTTCGGACTGCCTCTGACTCGACTCTTGACTCGACTTTATTACTATTGTTATGGTCCGGTTCCTTGTACCCCGGGTGTTAGTCCAAGGTCGAACCAATAAAGAAGAACTCGAACACGAATATAGAATAACACAGATATTTTACAAACAGGAATATATACAGCGAAGTAGAAAGTGTTAGTACGAACAATCAGGTTTAGTAGAGAAACAATGTAGTCTTGACCAGTATCACTATTCCAATGTCTTGTAGTAATTGTCTGAACGCGATTCTGTTTCGGACTGCCTCTGACTCGACTCTTGACTCGACTTTATTATTGTTATGGTCCGGTTCCTTGTACCCCGGGTGTTAGTCAAGGTCGAACCAATAAAGAAGAACTCGAACACGAATATAGAATAACACAGATATTTTACAAACAGGAATATATACAGCGAAGTAGAATGTGTTAGTACGGACAATCAGGTTTAGTAGAGAGAACAATGTAGTCTTGACTAGTATCACTATTCCAATGTCTTGTAGTAATTGTCTGAACGCGATTCTGTTTCGGACTGCCTCTGACTCGACTCTTGACTCGACTTTATTACTATTGTTATGGTCCGGTTCCTTGTACCCCGGGTGTTAGTCCAAGGTCGAACCAATAAAGAAGAACTCGAACACGAATATAGAATAACACAGATATATTACAAACAGGAATATATACAGCGAAGTAGAAAGTGTTAGTACGGACAATCAGGTTTAGTAGAGAGAACAATGTAGTCTTGACCAGTATCACTATTCCAATGTCTTGTAGTAATTGTCTGAACGCGATTCTGTTTCGGACTGCCTCTGACTCGACTCTTGACTCGACTTTATTACTATTGTTATGGTCCGGTTCCTTGTACCCCGGGTGTTAGTCCAAGGTCGAACCAATAAAGAAGAACTCGAACACGGATATGGAATAACACAGATATATTACAAACAGGAATATATACAGAGAAGTAGAAAGTGTTAGTACGAACAATCAGGTTTAGCAGAGAGAACAATGTAATCTTGACCAGTATCACTATTCCAATGTCTTGTAGTAATTGTCTGAACGCGATTCTGTTTCGGACTGCCTCTGACTCGACTCTTGACTCGACTTTATTACTATTGTTATGGTCCGGTTCCTTGTACCACGGTGATAGTCCAAGGTAGAACCAATAAAGAAGAACTCGAAGACGGATATAGAATAACACAGATATATTACAAACAGGAATATATACAGAGAGGTAGAAAAGTGTTCGTACGAATAATTGTCTGAACGCGATTCTGTTTCTGACTACCTCTGACTCGACTGACAGTCTCATGACGGACTTCTCTCCAGACTTCAGACTGAACGGTATTTAGTCACCCCTCACATACCCTTTGAACCCGTATATACGGGTTCAGGGTGGGTTTACCTCCCCGAAAGAGACTCCGCCCATCGGCGTAGCCTCGATCGGGTTCCTCGCCTCCCGAAGACAGAGAGTTCAACCGATCAGCCGGTCGCCCGACTTCGGACTGAACTTTTTTAGTCACCTCCCCACAAGGACATCATGTGGCACAAGGCCGGTTTAACGCGGGATCTCCGAGCCCGTGGGCTCGGCCAAAAATATGCACTTTGAACCCGTATAAACGGGTTCAGGGTCGGTTTACCTCCCCGAAAGAGACTCCGCCCTTCGGCGTAGCCTCGTTCGGGTTCCTCCCCGCCCGAAGGCAGAGAGTTCAACCGATCAGCCGATCAGCCGGTCGCCCGACTTCGGACTGAACTCTCTGCTTCTTCTTGAGGCGCAGTATTTATGACGTATGGAATAGTCCATTATGTTATTATGGGTAAGGTCCCATAACAGATTCTGTTAAAAATCAAAGCACCAAACCAGAGATTACAGTAATATTCAACGGTAGAGGAATGGTAGAATGGTAGAAAAAATACATTGAATCAAATTCTGTATCAGGAGATGTAGCAATTGATTCAACATAATAATTCCATTCTTTATATTATTCGAACTATTGTCCTCATCTTTGTCGCCATATTTATAACAACATTTCGGCCGTTGTACACTGCGGCCGTCTTCAGATGCTTGAAATGTCGAACTGGAACCTTTATTTCGCTCATTCGGGTAGACTGTTCTAGTTCCACGTGCCATGTTTAATGGAGAAGGATATGACTTGTGTTCTTTCAGATATATATATTTTTGTTTAATACGGACGTTAACGACTTTACGATGTTGACAAAGAAGTGATAGGCTTAACGTTTTTAGGGATTTCCTTGTCATTATTTTTTGGTAGAAAGTGTGTGACAATTCGATAAAACCATTCTAGTATTTCCGTGGACTGCAGCATTAATTAATTAATCAGTCTTGCTATAATGACATAAGTAGCAAGGTAAGTGTTAAGCCAGATGTTTGGAATTTTGTCAAATCCTGGTGATTTGCTTTTTTGACATTCGGTTATCGCGTATGTGATGTCTTTTTTTTTATAATATATTACCATTACTGTTTTTGGATATTTCCCGTGTTTTTCTCAAGATATTATAATAATTTAGCGTCCTCATTCTGGCATTTGTCATCTTCCAATATCTTATTCTACAAGATTTCGATTTCCAGTTCCAATGGTGTTTTCTCTATTGTAACTGTTTGGCTTCTTACTTCTTTGTAAAAATTGTTTGCGTCTGTTATAAACATCTTGAACCTGTAGAATTTGCGGGGTTTCTAGAGCCTACGGAGACTGTTATTGAGCTTGGACTTTTTGTTTCATTTCTTCCTTCAAGTGGGGTGCGGTGAGTCGTTTACGAATATGAAGATACAAAGAATCTAAATAGGTATGGCTATTGAACATGAGGCATTGAAGTGCATACTACTTTGGTAAAACTACACAACAATGGAGTCGTCGAGATCTAACGAAACTGTGCAATGGTTAGCAAGAGTGCCTCACGATATCAATTACGAATGCATAAGGATTTTAATCCGCATATATCTGAGCTATACTAAGTAGATCCCGATTTGTTTTCTGGCCTGATAATTTCGTTGGATTAAAATTAAACCGCAATGTCAGTTCAAATATTTAGTTTGGAATAATGGCCATTTTATTTTTTTTTTCGGAAATGTAGTTTATACATTTCTATAAAATTGATATATATATATATATATATATATATATATATATATATATATATATATATATATATATATATATATATATATCAGAAATTTGTCATCAATCAGCTAAGTAACAAATTTCATATTTGTTTTAATCCTATTAATATTCTATCTGATATCGAAGACTTTATTGCAAATACTGCTTCTCTTAAATGTCCTTTCTTTCAGATTTCTACTGATTCACAGCAGTTTTGACTTTACACAATGTTTGTTATCGCTATTATATATATATATATATATATATATATATATATATGTATGTATATGATTTATTTCGGAGAAAGGCTTCCGAAATATGTATCCATTGTTATATGCCCTGCATGTATATATATATATATATATATATATATATATATATATATATATATATACAGAAAGCAGGAGAGGAAAAGACAAACAGAACGAGAAAGAGATTATTTGCATATACTTCTAATTTCTCCATCGAGCAGAAGAGCGATTTCTGGAGGGTCCGTCTATGAAACACTATATTCGTATTAATCACACACACACATACACATACACACACACACACATACACACACACAGAGACATATATATATATATATATATATATATATATATATATATATACCCAGGGAGTGCTGTTAGACGATCTCTCAGTAGTTTGCAACACATTATTTACCATCTCTCACTTGCGTCTCTGTCACTGGGCAGAGTGCACTCAGGGGCGACTCCGTCCTTTGACGGAGTCGCAACGCAGGAAAAATTATACTGAGAGGTGCCCAGTCCTGAGGAATATCTGCCCGAGGCTGCGCCCTCTCATTGAACCAGAGAGAGAGAGAGATCGTTGCTTGCACCGAAGCTAGCGTAACTGATGGTTACGGGGGCTGCGGGCAATTTTTGTTTTTAGCTCCGGTGTAGGCACTCGGGTCCCAACTTAAAAAAAAAAAAAACTGACCTTGTATCACACCTAGTCTTAGTGGGACGACACGCTAAATACCTAGATCCAATCAGAGCAAGAATTAGATTTATAATAGGCTGGTAGATGTAAATAAATAAATATGTTCCTTAATAAATAAATTAAAGAATAACATCTGCCCCATATATGAGTATCCATTTAAAAAATAACGTTTAAATAAATACATTCAAAATTTGACGGATTCAATCCACTTTGTTTCTGTCCGGATACGCAACATAGCAGATATGTATATTTCGAGAATCGCGTAGGTGTGTGTTCAAAAGCATTATTCGGGTTTTGTGTTAGTGTTAGGATTAGGGTTTGATCAGGAGGCCTATGTGGCTGAGTGGTCTAAAATACGTTAGATTTATTGACGTTTTCCCCTTAGACACACAGAGACACACACATCACATTCGTTTGCGCCTAGTTTCTTATGCATGCTATGAAAATAGATCTGCTTAGATCTTCCGGTATTTCACCATTGTTGTATATTTATTTTTTTTCTGTAATCTTGTCTATGACAAAATCATCTCAGGATGCCAGCATTTCTGTTACACTTCCGCTTAAACCTGTCACCTTGCTTCTGCTCCACTTCGCTAGCGCGGCTTCTACTTCGGTTTTTAGAATTTCAGGCTTGTCGGTAGTTTTGTATTGCTGGTTGTTCTTTTTCATCGTGGAAGAGTTCTCCAATATATTCGTTACAGCGCTGAAGATTTTTTTTCCTTCGTTAATATGAGCGTTCGATTCTTTGATTGTATGCAGTCTTTTGACGAGCATGTCTTCTGTCCTGTTAGTTCCCTTATTTTTTTTATTCATATCTCCTTTGTTGGTGATACTAAATCTCTCTATTTCTTCATATTTTATAGTCAGCCACTGTACTTTAGCCTGCCTGCATTTGATCCTTATTTCGTTGTGTAGTTTTCTGTATTTTTTTCCGTGTCTTGGCAACATTTTTTCTCATTTGCATCCTGTCGAGAATCTCATCAGTCATCCATTCATTTTTTTCTTCTTCGTCCATTCTCCTTTGGGATGATATTATTTGCTGATGTCACTAAAGCTTCTCTTAGTGCGTTGCATTTCCATTGTGTCCCTCCTATCTTTTTCACACTGTCCTTATATTTTTCTTTCATGTACAGGTCGCTCAAGAGTCCGTTGTATTGCAATTTGAGGGCTGCGTTAGGCTTCCTCGGTTTCTTTAATTTCTTTCTTAGTTTACATATAAAAGGGAGATGATAACTTCCGCAGTCGATAAGTTTTGCCTTAAACCATTGCATTCCTGAATCATTTATTGATAGATATGTAGTCAGTTTGGCTTCTAGTTTCTATTCTGTGCTCCTCCATGTCCATAATGGTCACGGATGTTCTTGGAACCACATGTTGGCTATTAACTGGACATAGGCTATGTACAATTGGATCCATTTTCCTCCATGTTCGTTGCAGGTTCCTAATACGAATTTTCCGGCTATATCCCCTGCCCTCTCCCTGCCTACATTGGAGTTCAGGTCACCCGTGTTAATTGTGACTTCTTGCGATTTGCAATGAGCTTTGGAATTGGGTAGAAAGATACGATTTATTCTTCCTTACTTTGTGCTGTCAGTGCCTTCTCTATTATGACAGCTTGACTACCAGAATTATTTCGTACAATTGGTAGTATCCCAGAAAGCATTTCTTGAATTCTTGATCTAGTATCAATCCTACTCCTTTATCGTTTTGATCTAGCATCAATCCTACTCCTTTATCGTTTTTCTCTCTGCCTGCATAAATAATCCTGAGATTGTTACTGACAAAATCTCAGTTGTTTGGCCATCTAGTTTCACATACACTTAAGATGTTGATCTTTTGTCTATTCATCTTTTGTTTGGCATTATCTAATTGCGCAAAGTTGTTCAACGTACGAACGTTCCATGTCCTGAGAGTTAATTTTAGTTTGATGCGAGCAGTCGCAAGAAAACAGTCGTTTTGAACTCTGTCGAGGCTGGAGAGTGATGATTGAGTAACTCTAGTACAGGTTTGGCAACAATATTCCATTGTTTGAACTGATCTGATACTCGTAAAAATAAAGTATGTCAGAAGGCGCTTTCCGAAACGATAGACATGTAGAGGGGCATTGAGAAGATAGCGGTTCAAGCACGAAAAAACAAAAAACAAAAGCCATACAACCAACACGCTATTTGAGATATTATCATCGTACTTTACCAAACTTGGCACACTCTTTCACAAGATTCTTTTTCCCGAATGTTCATTTCAAACAGCCTCCTCTCAAGAACCCCTGCTTCGTGGAAGACGCTCCAACAAGGACACCCCCACAGATTGTAAATGTCGCAGGCGCTCGTATTCGAGAATGCCAGTCTACTAGAGCGGCTTGCTAATCCCCGTTGCAGACGCCTGCACAGACACATTTGTGTTTGTTCAACGCCCACAGAGCCAATCACTGATTTATGCTGCAACAATACATAGCGGACCTTAGTTACAGTTTCTGGGAGAGTTCACGTTATCTAGCATCATCAACAGCACGCTCAAAACCTTGGTCACGATGACGACTTAACATCGAAGGCTCCCAAGGATTCTGTTATCCAATTTCACTCACAAGACAAAAAATGTATCTGTGAACACAAAAGGAATCTTATACGCAGCATTTATTAAATGCATTAGTCATACATAGAAATAAGTTCAACCAGAACGCTAATCTAAAGAATGCAAGGCATATTAAACGACAAAGTGACTTACTTAAATGGGAAATTATTGAGAGTGACGGTATCGAAACTTATAAAAATATAAATTTGCGTCCAGGTTATCTTTCCGGTTAATTTGCTGATGCACCCGCTTTTTTTATGGTCTAGTCTAACACTGGGAGCAAAGTCTATTGCGACGCCATTAGTGGTGAGTGCGTGCGTGTGTGTGTTTGCGTGATTGGCGCATATTTGTTTACGTAGCTGAATAAAACTATGAACAAATAAAATTCGGCATATTTCGGAGAGCAGGGGTCGTACTAGAGATTCCGAGAAGATCTCGGAGCCATCCTCAAAAATGATACAGCATAAAAACGGATCGACTCCCAAAGCTTATATTTTCTAACATAACATCGTCGAATCTTAAAGTCTGACATTAATAATATATACAAGAGCTGATAAAAAATTATCGGAGTTTAGGTGAGGAACAGAAAACTACAACACGTAAAAATTCGCCATTTAATCTCGTTTGAAGTCGTACCTTCGGAATCCAAACCCCTTATTCCGCGCCATTTCCCTTGTTGGAAGCATTGCTGAATCTCCTTTTCTGGCATAGCGATTCTCATCACATTCTCTTGGATTTCCTTGACGTCTTGAAACCTTTTTTTCTTTTCAAGTGGGATTTGTTGTCTGAAGAGGAAAAAAGATGCAAGGAGTGAGATCTGGGAAGTTGCTGATCGTTGAAGCTGAGGAATGTTGGGATTGGGCTAAAATCGCTGCACAAATCTTGGTCGCTGATGGAACCTCTCTGGTATAGCTAGGCGACCACACTCTACACACTTTCCTTCCAAAACTTCTATAGAGAAGGAGAGACAGTGGGGGAGTTATAACTTATTGTGCAAGCGCATCATGGTTCATGATCAATCGTTACTAAGCGGTTCCACTCCGCCTACTTTAGCTCTTTTACCAAAGTAATCAGTTCCAATCCTTTTTAATCAGATCTCATATGAGAAAACCAGCAGGTCACATGTATACACTAACCAGTTAAGAAAATTCTTTAAAAAGCTTAAAATGTATTAAAAACAAAGTGATAATAGATCGTTCCTGCTATTTCTAGAATATATAACAAAACACTTCTTTAAAAAAAGTACATTGGCTGAAAAAGATTTCAGGAGCGAATAATATATATAATGGCAGTGAATTTTGAAAAAATATTTATTTTTGTTTATACATGTATTACTTTTTCACATTTTCATAATAGATATGCCAAAAAATTTTAAACATTGTTAGAATTTATTGTGGATTTTCTAGCAATTAATGCACTTTCTATAAACTTTCGTCTTGGTAAAATGCTTAATTAAAGAAGCATTTTTTTAAATCTAAATTTTAGTCAAGAAAAAGAAACTAAACTAAACTAAACGAAATTGGTTAGACTATATATCCAAACAAATTAAAAAAAAATTTAAATTTAAAAGAAAAAAAATGTCAGTTCCTCCTCTCCTTCATGCACATGTGTAGTTAAATCAACGTCAGCATCATTTTAGTCTCTTAATGCGCTAAATAATGAAACACCTCACGCGAAAACATTTCCCCATTTTCTCAATATATTGAAAAATATTTTATAAGAAAGTGGAAACGCAACCTTAAACAGGAAACAAGAGATAAGCCTCTACTCTTGTTCAAAAGACTGGAGAAGAATATAAACTGGACAATATTTATATACTAACTTAAAAAAACGCCCTATCAGGCGGCATTTAAGCTAACTCCAGCAGAAGGATCTTGATTTGGACTTAAGCACAAGAGGTAGGAAGATGCAGATGCAATAGGCAAGAATAAACTACAGCAGAAATAAAAATTAATTGGTTGCATTTAAGTATTGCATTAGCATTTAAACTTAAGTTCAACGATAATTCTTCTGCCGCCATTTAATTTAAAAACAATTTGATGTACGTAGGGCCTTACTTTCCGTGCAAACAATTATTTTTATTTCACGAATTTGTCGTTGCGTGAAAATCTTCTATGTAAACAAAAACTGACTATCATTATTGTGTTGTCCGTGCATTGTTTACTATATTGTAATGTAATTGTCACCTTTGATAATGGCTTATGTAAGCCGAAAGCTTAGATAGGATTAAAAAAATATGTATCAATATTCTGATTTTGTTTCGCCTTTTAATGATAATCCTATTAAGCTTATCAGACGATATGAAAAGAATTTACATAAAACAAAAAGACAAACTTGTCTATACTACTTAATGAAACATGCATCAATGAAAAAATGCTACGTAAATGCACACACAATATATATATATATATATATATATATATATATATATATATATATATATATATATATATATATATATAAAATTTTAATTTAAAAATATGATTCCAAATCGCGACATAAGAAGTCCCATGTTTCATAACAAGAGCCGAAAACTTCAATATAATTATTTAAATTAAATTGGGTTAAAATAAGCTCTGTTCCATCTTCAAGCGAAATTTTTTTTGGATTCCAAAAAAAATTTCGCTTGAAGATGTAAAGATAATTAAGTGATAGATAGAAGGGAGAATCTGGAAATCAAGATTGTTTCAATTATTTCTGAATAGAAATTTGCAGATTATTTACATTATTCGGACTATTGTACTCATTTTTGTCCCCATATCTATCACAACGTTTCGGCCGTTATACGCTCCGGCCTTCTTCAAGTGGTTGGAATGTCGATCTGAACCCTTTATTTCGCTCACTGGGGTAGACTGTTTTAGTTCCACATGCCATTTTTGATGGATGTCAGTTATCAGTTATCTCCTGTTAATTTCCCTCTGAAAGTTCTCAACTACCTTAACCGGGTATTGAACTCACACTCTTTGGGTTCTGTCACTGGATCTAACCAACGCCTTTATCCACTGTGCCATGTGTCTCAGAAATATAGACAGACTCAGAAATTTGCAGGTAAGTGAAGGATCTTTTAAAATAGTGCTGTTCGTAAGTGAGTTGATTCTGATACTCACCGTTTCCTGTTCTCGATATATGTAACCTAATGTTTCTGAGCAGAAGTATCAATGCCCGCTCGATCGATGTCCGGATGCTTATTAACTAAAGTAATTTGCATGCGTAAATTATTTGCTAACGCATGTACCTAACCCGAGCCAACAGCTTCCGCTTTTGTCACTTCCGCCGAAAAAAATATCGACCAAAATAAATAAATAAAATGACATAACGTAACAAGCAGCATGCGACCTATTCTGCTTTTGCTGACAAGGAAGGTCGCTCTTGGATTCTTCGTTTCAGAGAGAATGCAAATTCAAATCGAAGAATATCACTGCTATTGCCATCGTTGTTTACCCCATGGGAGGGTGATTGTATGAGGGACAATGTCGGGTTTATGAATTTTTTACGCAACGAAGACGTTAAGCCCCTAAATCTACCAAGTATGAAAATTAAATTATCTACGTAGCATTTTTTTTAACAGAGCGCATGGAAATTGGATTGAGGTCTCCCAAAAGCTAAGCAACGTATCACGAAACAGGAAAATGTCGATAGAGAGAGAAGAAAGAAAAAACCTGTTATGTAAAATATATCATCCTATACGGTAGTGGATGCTGGATAATCTCCTCACAGATGAAGAAACAGAAATATTGTTCTACAGAAGTATGCTGAGAAAATCATTAACTGAACATGTGAGTAACGAGGAAATTTTATGTAAAGTGGAAATATAAAGAAACTGACATTTATAATCGGAAAGACAGTTGAAATACTTAGGACATATATTGAGGAATGAGTAATTTAATGTGGCATAATGGCATTTAGACGTGGGGTAATGTTTAGCAAGTTTGTCTCGGGAGATTATTTACGAATTGACAATTGTTTCTAGATGGCGGTTTTGAATTGAGTGAAGCGAAAAGCAAAAGCGAAAGGTAATATATTTTTAGGGCTAGAATACATTTTTAGATTATTGACGTAATTTGTAATCTCAATGGAACAATTTATGTTGAAAAAATGAATTGAAAAGACTCCATATTGAGTGTTTGCGTCCAATTAGCGACGTTCTAGCCGTTGTTTTATTTCAATATTTTTAGTTTAACGAACGTTTAATGAGAAGGAAACGATGCCGTATCTTCTTAGATAAAAAAAACGCGGTAAGAATGCAATAAACCATAGTCAGAGATCGATAAAAGAAATATAGAATAATTGATTGAATGATTTTAAGACAGAAAGAAATCGGTTTGACATTTCTGGAAGTGGAATTAAGTTCATATATCAATATAACTGAATGGAATGAAGTTCATATCTCAATATAACTGAATGGAATGAAGTTCATATTTCAATATAACTGAATGGAATGAAGTTCATGTCTCAATATAACTGAATGGAATGAAGTTCATGTCTCAATATAACTGAATGGAATGAAGTTCATATCTCAATATAACTGAATGGAATGAAGTTCATATCTCAATATAACTGAATGGAATGAAGTTCATATCTCAATATTGTGGCACCATGCATCCTGACGATTTGAAAGAAATATTCATAGATATATGATTTGTTTTTTACGGTTTATCAACCATTTAATAATTATTTAAGGCCGAAAAATATTTTAGGTTTTAAGAATAATTTTTTCTTTACATTCAAGCGATTTGGGAGAAAGAAAGAGAAAACGAAGAAAAAAAAGAATGAAAAAATAATACGAAAACGGGTCATAGGCGAACACACACACAGACGGCTAGAATTGATAGGTAGCAGATGTCGAAAATATCTAGGTCACCTACGAACAAGCATTTGACCAATTTCCGCGTGTCCACGAAAAATGGAATTTTGTTATCAATTGGATGTCACCAAGGAAAGGAAAAAGACCATTGTTTAACATTGACGGAAACACAGACAGTCTTCAGAGTTAAAAAATCCCACCAAGAAGTTTTCACTGGCAAAATTTTTTCTTTCTTTTGGCAGAATAAACGCTTGCCCTGCGATAATAAAGATTTTCGTTATCAACACATGAGCCGAAAGGAAAATGAAATATTTTATTTCGCTTCAGAAACGCCAACTAGCCTAGGAAATTCCTTTCTTGGGTCATGTCAATTAGCGATAAACTACTTGACAAATACCGTGTTAAAAAAAGCCGAGAGTGTCATCTCAGTCGCTCATGATAAAGGGCGATTTAATTAATATTTTTTTTGTTAAGCAAGGTATTTCTTTCCCTAAACAAAACCGTGGATTGTTCACGCCCGACTAAAACGTCATTGGCCAAGTAGATCACATGACGCACGGAGGAGGAGGAAAGATACCCGACTAAGACGTCATTGGCCGAGAGCGGTCACGTGACGCACGAAGAAAATCGCTCGACGCCTCTATCAGAAGTGTAAGTGTGAGGAGCCGATACGAAGAAGTGGGGAAGTTAGTGCACGCCCCTCAGAAGCACAGTAAGAGAGTGGGAGTGAGAGGAAAGTTACCGAAAATGGAAAGGAGTAAAAAAAATCTCTAACCAGAAATAAGAAGGGTGGAGACGTATTTAGAATTATCGAAGAACCACTGGTGCCGACAGACCCACCCCAGTTTTGACGGGGTCAATAAAAGCGAGAACCCAACCGACAGAAATCAGTTCGTTCGCCCCAAGCGGGCAGAAGAGGCCAGTTCGTTTGGCCTGAGAGAAGAAGTTCGTTCGCCCCAAGCGGGCAGAAGAGGCCAGTTCGTTTGGCCTGAGTGCCGAGAGTTCGTTCGCCCCGAGAGGGCGAGAAGAAGTTCGTTCGACCCAAGCTGGAGAGAAGAAGTTTGGGTTCAGCCGCGGACCCTGGCGAGAAGTTTTGAGCTTTGGGCGACAAGCAGAGATGAGCGCCCAGTGTTGAAACCGCGTCAAGATAGCTGACCAAGATTCACGCACACTTTTGGACTCTTCTTCAACCAAGAACAAGTAGTTTGAAGAGCGACTTAGAATCAGACCACATAAATAAGTTTTTTTCGACTTTCGTCCAAAGACACACCGAAACACAAATTTCTTAGAGAGCAGACAACTTGAAGCCTTAAAGTTTGCCTGGCAAAAGCGTCGTGCCACAATCCACAGAACGGGTCGGGGAAGTAGACATAGTCCTATGTACCGAACAAATAGACATAAAAGTTTGTTACCTTTTTCTTTGATACTTTGGACTTTGTGAGTTTTCATTTTATATTCTTTTTTATCCATAATTGTGTTATCACCCCGTTGAACTCAGCTTGCATTACGGCCCCGACCCCTGTTTGATCTCGTCTGTCTAAGATCAATTCACAACGTGGGTAGACAGACTGGGGATCAGTGCAGTTACCCTGGTAACCAGGCGTTGGAAGCAGGTTGGGAACGGCGAGGCTGGTATCAATCTAACCAGATTCCTACCCGAATCACCAAAGGGTTAGAACGTCACGTTTGGAGCAGCGAGGAGCGAACAGCTGACGCCGCGGCGAAGACGTCACAACATAACTGAATGGAATGAAGTTCATATCTCAATATAACTGAATGGAATGAAGTTCATATCTCAATATAACTGAATGGAATGAAGTTCATATCTCAATATAACTGATTGCAAAATGAGGCAGAATAATTGAATTCACTGGACGCTCTATACTTACGATATTGTCCAACATCTGATAACGAGAAAAGGGTGCTTGGAGAATTTGATACACACTGGGCATATTGTATGAAAAAGCGACAGTCGAAAGCAGCTCATAGCCTATATAAATAACTTGTGCAATTGGTTGACAGAACGTGGATTATGAGAGATACAAAAAACAAACCTTACTAATTGCCACAAAAAACAGGAAGATGTGAAGGGCCATTATCCCCCATGTAATCAATGGATACAGCACATGGAAGAAGAAGAATTTCAACATTTGTATAGTAAACATAATAGCGATCATTCACTTAACTTAGTAATAATGTCCAGCCAAACATGCCTTGCTAGCTTATCGCCTCCCGATAGATACATATAAAAGAATGTGTTGTGTATTTTCAGAAATATCTTTAAAGGTTCCACGCCTGGATTCATCGGCATTAAGGACATCTGCTGGAATATCCACTGCCATGAATGAACAGGGTATACCTTGATACAGGGATTATCATTTCGAGA
Source organism: Acanthosepion pharaonis (assembly GCA_903632075.3). Taxonomy (NCBI): domain Eukaryota; kingdom Metazoa; phylum Mollusca; class Cephalopoda; order Sepiida; family Sepiidae; genus Acanthosepion; species Acanthosepion pharaonis. The sequence goes on along the minus strand of CAHIKZ030001824.1, from coordinate 1,170,356 downwards.
TTTGCTGTACGTGTTCTCGCAAAAGGTGTTTGAAATGCGTGTTCTTTTACCTTTTAGACTGACCTCCAAACAAGGCTATAGAAAGCAAACTTCCTGTTATTTAACACACAGCTTCGAGGAGAGGACATTTATTTATGCATTTTCCCGCGGTTAACAGGACGAAGTGAACGAAAGTGGGACCGACAGGAAATTGAAACCGTCTCGCCGATTCCATTTTTGAAACCAATACTCATTTCGATACCCGCACATGATTGATAATTGCTTGACAACTGCTCCAAGATGACAATTTTGAATTGAGTGAAACGAAGAGCAAAAGCGAAAGGTAATCTAGTTTTACGGCTAAAAATAAATGTTTAGATTATTGACGTAATTTGCTAATCTTAATGGAAGAATTTATGCTGAAAAAATGAATTGAAAAGACTCCATATTGAGAAGTTTCCTCCAATTAGCAATGTTATATCCGTTGTTTTTTATTTCAGTATTTTTATTTTGAATTAATCGAACGTTTAATGAGAAGGGAATGATGTATTATCTTCTTAGATAAAATAAAAGAAAAGAAAAGACACGCTAAGAATGCAATAAATCATATACTGACAACGATAAAAGAAATATAGAATGATTGATTGGGTGGTTTTAATATTGAAAGAAATCAGGCATTTCAGGTTTTGTCATTTCTGGAATTGGAATGAATAGTGTACGTCAACATAATTGATTCTAAAATGAAGAAAAAAACAAACGAAACATTATTAGCAAAACGTTTACAAACGCGGAGATAAGAATAAACACATCGCGTACAAAATCCGAGTGACATGTGCTCTTTAATTCATTGATCACATGTCACTGTGTATTAAAAATCATTACATATATTGACCCTCACTGTGTGGCTCATAATTTCGGTCTTGTGCCAAATCTAAACTACGCTTAGAAAATAACTGACATATATTGACTAAAGATAATTATTCGTAAGTCACTGTAATTAATGGAGAAATAACATAATCAAATCTATGATTTTCGTTGCTACAGACACCATGAAAAATGTAACTTCATGTCACATCATCATCATCATCATCATCATCAATTTCATGATGGGATGCTGTCATATGATAGCGGCAAATCTCAGCACCTGAGCACCTCCGTTGATATGTCCTGGTTGCCTGAAAATGTCTCTGTGTCTGTGAGTGATCTTAAATCAACACAGTGAAGTTGTCAGCCCCTTTGACCCTCTCGCTGAATTTTCTTCAGTTTGCCTAAGGTGGGACCTTGTAGGATGGCAGGGGAAAGATAGTTGGCTCTTATGACGGGGCCATACCATAGCATACCATACCATACCAACATTCTACTCTGGATGGTGGAAAGAGTAATGGTAACGATATCTATTTCCCTATGAGCAAACATCTGGTAATCATTTACCGAGCAGCCACTATAGTTTTCGGTTGAAATTTATAAAAGCTTTTTCTGAAGATACATTTTTTTTTATACGAAAACTGTTTTATCAAGTCCAGCAGATGCTATCGCTCTTTCCAGAATAGATGGAGTTTTACTTACGAACCTTCTATTTGAAGTGGTGTGGAATGTTAGCATCTTGATTATGTCATTATCTTATCTTCCAGTTACACGTGCTATATAATTTAGTTGTTGCTTCTGTTGGTTGTCCTCAAGTGATGAGGTTTCTGTTATTTGGAAAAATTCTTTGTTTGTGATTCAGTAGCGTCAATCCCCATGTCCAAAAAGGATGACATCTCGCTATATATATATATATATATATATATATATATATATATATATATATATATATATATATATATATATATATATATGTATAATTATTTTAAAAATTTAAAAATATATTATAAAATATGATAAAAATAAAAATAATTCGATCTCTGTAGTAGGCACTCTTTTAAAAATAGTAATTGTTTTGTTATTGAAAAAGATTTATTCAATATGCAATCATATACTTATATATATATATATATATATATATATATATATATATATATATATATATAGATATATATATATATGTGTGTGTGTGTGTGTATATATATATATATAATATAATATAATAGAATATATAACATATATATACAATATAATTATAGATAATATATAATATATGTATATAATATATTCTATAATATAAATATATACATATAAAATATATAATATATATGTATATAATATATATTATTAATATATATAATATATATATATTATAAAATATATCATATAATATAAATATATATAATATAATACATATATAATATATATTATATATAATATAAATAATATATATATAATGTATAAATATAATATATATATATATATATATAATATATATATATATATATATATATATATATATATATATATATATATATATATATATATATATATAAATCATATTTCGGCACAAACAGTTTTCAAGACCTAAATTCCTAAAATATGTCAGAACAATGGAAGTATTAACAAAAGGAAAGTATATATTGTCTTATGTAAAAAGAGTAAAATTTAAAAAAAAATAATATATCTCCGATGTTACAACTGAGTTTTTTATATTAAATGCACAAAACAAAATCTGAACATTTTAATCTGGAATATTAAAATAAATTAAATCGTTTGAACTCAGTTCGAATGTTCGTAATTTCTTTATTAATAAAGGAAAAAACATAAAAAAATGTTTTATAAATGATGCCCCTTTATAAAACAAATGAGTTCAACTTAAATTTATTACATCTACTACTACTGGTAGGTGTTAACACAAACTATAATATAGAACAAAAATTTAATAAAGAATAGAGCTATATATGAAGAATTTACAAACGCCTACTGATTAGCTTTCGTAGCATAAGAAGT